>CM025853.1:3065621-3226930 GCA_003952965.2 Morella rubra | reverse complement strand
CTTCACAAGATTTGGTGATACGTGGAGCTGTTCCACGTGACAGTTCCATAGTTCACTTATGGATGAGTACTAAGAATAAATATCTTCCTATTAGAGTCAAATTAATAAATATTTTCACAAAAATCTAAGAATCACATCCTATAAGAACTTCTACATTAAGCACCTGCATTTTATCTCACACCCAATATGTACGATTAGTAAACAAAAGGTCGTCCAGTGGAATTTTCCTTGATTTATTTGGGACTGCTGACCTTAACGCAATTTTTTTACACTTTCTGTTTAGCCCTCTCCCAGCAGCTGATACTGTTTTTATGGAAATTATTTTCCCTGGCACCACATTGAAACAGTATAAAAGCCTGTCCTTGGAGTCTCCTACTCATTATATATACTTCTTTTTCTCTTTTAACACTTTCATTATTCGATGCCTTAGAAATCGCTAAGCGAAGTAATACCTGAGGCCGCTTTTTCCTCTTGACTTGAGATTTCCTCTGCATTCTAAAGGCCCAGACTGAGCGCTGCCTTGATGTCTAACCTCCATGCAAACCCCCCAAAGTCCATCCTCCACACGTCACAGGGCATCACCTTTGAACACATCTGGCTCCGCCCCGTGTGCTGCATTCTTACCTGAGCAGTAAAAGCCGGGTAAGAATAGGGCAGCTTCTCCTTCACCAACAACCTCACTTTACACTCCAATGGCTGCCCGTCGCCCTCCTCGCTCACTATCCTCTTGTACGCTTCATTAACCCACTGCACCCCGTTGGAACCGTCTGATATGAACCCTGGACACGTGTCCCTCTCGAGATTCTTAACTCTCTCTACGTCCGTACATCCCAATCGTCGTACGTCCATGCACTTGTCGGTCACGCTCTCCACCGTCACCCAAGACTCCACCACCCTCATCTGCGCCATCACGAGCGTCGGATCTGACCCAGCACTGGGTTCCACGTTAGTGAAAATCCATTGCTTGTTGTTAAGCCACCTTTGGGTTTCCCGATCCTGAATTTCCTCCGCCGCTAATCTGTCAGCCGTAGGATCAGCCTTAGGCCACGAGTCTCCCTGGTTCAGATCTTTCTTCTCCACCGTCTCAGGCAACAGTTGCAGTGTCAGAATCTTCTTGTCCAACCCATCTTTACTGTTTTCCGGAGGAACCATTTTTTTCCTCTTATATCCACTGTTTCTCTTGCGAATCCTAACGTACTTTCTCTTTGTCCTTGCTTTTGAAAGAAAAGGCTGGTTTTTGTTCTCCGTGAGCAGACCGGAACTACCAGTTGCCGGTTTCGGTGCGATCGGCCGGAATCTGAGCATCACTTGGTTGATTATCGGCTTATCTTTCTGTCCGCCACCGAGGCTTCCCACATGCCACCCATCGCCACCGTCCATGACTCTCCTTTTCGTCTGTTCCTCGTCTATCTTGGTCTCCGCCCAACCTCTCTCTCTCTCTCTCTCTGTGGAGCTGAAAACGATAATGATAAACGGCAGTTCTTGTGGCTGGGTAAGGAGACACCGCGTGTCTAGGGCAACAAGAAACAGCAGCAGCACGTGATTGGCTGGCTGTAGGAGCGGTGGGTGCCACGGGAGAGTGGCGTATCTAGGAGGGCAAATATTGGTCTGCGATTGGTCCTACAATGGTGGCCAATGAGAGAGAGGAGGGTGTCCCTGACTTTTGAAAAAGCATGTACACGTGGGGCTTGCCTAGGTTGCAGCATAATTTTCTTTCCAGTTTAAGTGGAAACACTTTTGGAAAAGCATACAGAATGTGCACACGGGCTTGAATTTCATTAGCTCCGAACAGTGTACTCCCGTTTGCACTGCTGTCTGACTTAATTCCCTTACTTGACCTTCGGCGCGTGAGATCCACCTCGTGATCTTTACTTGACAATCCGATTTTATTGGTCGGAAGTAGGCATCGCGATATATGTGAGCGTGGGCTTTGCTCCAAACTAACTTTTAAAAGCTTTGTTCGCAAACCGAGTTTGGGCAATCGTCATGTGACCTGCCGCTGAATTTCCCCCACTATGTATTAATTTTATTTACCATAGATAATGTAATTTTATGCCATCAACCTCATTTGTCGGAGCAAGTATCTTTACGTCACGTCTCAGTTTACATTGGACAACGGTGTATCAGTATCTTCTACTACTATTATTCGTCTTAATTTTATGTTCGAATTCGGGGCAGAAGTAAACACAGCAATCATTTATAATATTAAAAATGTATTTGAGTGTTAAAATTTAGAGAATTAGGGTTAATAAAAAAGTGAAGGAAAAGATGATTTCAATTAATTTTTTATATTTATGATCGATGCGATAGAGAGAATTTTTTGTATTTATTTTATTAAAGCCAAAATTTTAACACTCAATAATTCAAACACCACTTTAAATATGCATAATATAAAATTTATATATTGTATCTATCTTTTAAAATTATATCGTGTAATTTGTACCTACAAACTTGATATTATTTTGATGTTGTGGCTGTTACGTTGAACAACTATCATCTATAGGTATAGTTATCAGCTCTTTTAAAGTTTGCATGTGTACTTGTTAAAGTTTAGATATAAAGTTTCACTCCCTATTTGAACGGGACCAAAATAAGAACATTCTATCTGAATGGGACCATAATACTCCATGAGAACAAAAAAATAAGAACAGTTTGAACACGACCCTAATAAGACCACATATTTTCTTAGAGCATTCTTAACAGTTTATTCAAAATCTGGCTATCTACTTTAATAAAAAAACAAACTTCTCTATTTTAACTATCAACTTTTCAAAAATACTCACAACAGCTTCTTTCTTTTAATCATCTATTTTTACTATTCTATTTAAATATTATTTTTTAAAGATTTTTTTATTTTTTTTTAAAATTTTTAAAATTTGAAAGAAAGAAAAAAAAGAAGAGAAAAAGAAAAAAGAAAAGAAAAGAAAAAAGAAAAAAAAAGGAAAAAAAAAAAAAAAAAAAAAAAAAAAAAAAAAAAAAGAGAGGGAGAGCGTGAGAGTTGGAGAAGAAAAGAAAATAAAAATAAAGGGAAAAAAAAAAAAGAAAAGAGAAGAGAAGAGAAAGAAGAGAGGGAGAGCGTGAGAGAAGAAAAGAAAAAGAAAAAATAAATAAATAAAAGAGAGGGAGAGCATGAGAGAAGAGAAAGAAAAAAAGAGAGAAAAGAAAAATATTAATATTTTAAGATGGTGAAAGTGAATGATAGTTCTCTACAAATAGAGAACTACTGTTCACATGTTAAATTTTTTTGTTAAAAATTGTTAAAAATAGATAAGTTGTTAAAATATATTTTTTTTTACTTTTTGTTAAATTTTTTTTTATTCTAACCAAAATGTTAGAATAGAAAACTTACTAGGAATGCTCTTAAAGTTGTGTTTGAGTGTAAAATTTTAGAGTATTGAAATTGGTGAAAAAGTGAAGAGAAAGATGGTTTAAATGAATTTTTTATATTTATTATAGTAAAAAGTAATGATTTGACGAGAAGAGAAGATTATATTATAATTATTTTATTATGTTAAAATTTTGAAAGGCCTAAAATTTTAATAAGCAAACACACCCTTGATTGCTTCTACATTATTCCGAGTGCAGTTGGGACTCGTACTATAGAACCTCAGGGAACCCTTGCTATGGCCATGCAGAACCTGTGCGTCTAGGTTTTCTAATGTCAAGCATTATATAGATAAACAGTGTGATGGTGAAAATATCAGCTTCGCGAAAGACTACTTTGTCATATGAAAACCACCAGAAACAAAACTTTCAATGGGGAACATTGCCTCTAATTTTCCAATGTCAGCAGTTAACTCAAGAAAACCCAATTTGATGACAATTTTAAATAAATAGTGAAGATTACAATCCATCCCTGAAGAATTTGGTACAAAAACTCAACCAAAAAGTCCGTAGATAACGATGTTGATCAGGTATATGGAGTAGCTTATTTTCCATCTTAAACTCAAAAAAGATCGATCTTCAGGTCACTCCATTAACAATTTACCAATTGGAGCGAGTTTCATATGGCCAGAAAAACTAGAACTGATAAAGTAATTATTGCCGATTCTAGTCGTCGGAAGCAAAAGAAGAAAGGGAATCTGAGTGCAGCTAGTTGACAACATCAACTACCAGCTTGCGAGACTTGAAAATGGACCACTTCAAACGACGGTAATAAGCAGCTTGAAGTAATGCCAGGGACAGTACAAATATCCATTTAAATCCCATCTGCATTACAAAATGTCCTCGATAAGATATAGGTTTTCAATACCCATCCATCTGATGGAAACATACTTAAAAAGCAAACGTACCAGTTTCCTCTCTTCCATTTCGGGTTCCGCAGCCCATGTCAAGAAGGACACAATATCTTTCCCCATCTGCACCATAGCATCATAAAAGAGTTTGAGCTTTTCTCTAGAGAGAAGAGCTGATAACATGCACTTGCAGCAAGGAGCTTCTTATGCTCAAGGGCTACATTTTAAGAGGTAAACCAACCTGAGATTCTGTTGCAAGTGTACCATCCTCAAACTCAACAGCACCATCATTAAGCATTTTAGGCATTGCAATAGCTCCACCAGGAAAATAAGGATTGTAATGCAACCCCTCCCGAATCTACAATACCAATTAAGAATAGCTATGCAGTGAGGAAGTGTTACAACACAATACTCAAATGGAGATAACCATTCATAGACTTTACTGGCAAGCTAGATAATATCTGTTTTACACACCTAAAACTTGCACAATCTGAACTCTACCAATAATATATGGATCACTTTTGGGCTTAATAACAATCAGACAATCATATACAGTTGGGAACTGAAGCAAACATCTTCGACCTGTGTTTCAACTGAGCATATAAATACCATTTACTGGCCACTTCAAACACCAGTAGTTCATATTTACCGCAGAGAAGGTTTTGAGGGTCAATGAATAAGGATTTACCGAAACACCAGCAGGGGGATCACGGTAACCAGTTAGAAGGGCGAATACATAGTCTTGACCGCTGTGACGAGCCTGAAAAGACCCAAGGAATAAGAGACTTCTAGGATAGATAAGATAAATTCCAAAACAAGTAAGCAAAAGACAGGAATTACTTTGGTGATAAGACTTAGATCAGGCGGATAGGCCCCTCCATTTGCAAACCTAGCAGCTTGTTCATTTGGGTACGGAGTAGGAAAACGATCGCTGAGTTTGCCGGGACGTGTAAACATCTCACCCTCGTCATTAGGCCCATCAACAACTTCAATCTCGGCTGCCATGGCCTTTGTCTCCTCTTCTGTATATGCAACACCCACCAAATCACGGAATGATAAAAGGGACATAGAATGGCAAGATGCACACACTTGCTGATAAACCTGATGACCACGGCGAACCCTGCTCAAGAAAAATTGAATTATAACATCAAAACCAGGAAAGTGCATTCTAATATGCACAACAACATCTGTATTTTCCCACACCCAAAAGTAGAAGTTTAAAAAAATTTCCTAGGTTCCAAAGCATATCGTGATTTCCGTTGCATTGTTTGTCAGCATTATCAGAAATATGTCATTAACAAAATTTAGACACTGTAATCCAGACCAAGTTCAAGGCACTAGTAGGGAATTCTGAAAACAATGCCACAGTGGTTAAGAGAAATTATCACCATCTGTGTCTCCGAATACAAAACCCTGGATAGGGAGTAGTAACAGAGAGCTCAATTGCTGGTCCTAAAAAAAAAAAAAACACTCCAAGGAGGACTCACGAAGCATGGTCATATGAACTGAGGATGCCCTTGTGAGGCCAGGGATAGTTAGGAGGAGGTAAACCATGTTCGGCCTCATCAGCTGATGCTGCTATCACTCCAAAACTTAAAAACCCTGATACACCTGCTCCAATGAGTGCAAGTGCTCTTAAGGACTTCATGCCAGCAGACCCAACATCATCTTTCTTCGAGATGAGAGACTGCAAATTGACAGACAGCAACATTTTAGCAAATACAATGGTGAACTTGTTTCCTAGCATCAAAAGTAAGATTTTATAAGCTGGTCACTTCCAACAATTTAAAGTCCATCTACATAATGCCAATCTACCCACACCACGTACAGAAAAAACTAAAGGCGAAAGGCATCCCCTGATATATTTTTTTTAAAAAATATTAGTTGAGGAACAGGGAAATGCACTAAAAATTAAAACAGAATTTTTTGATCATTATAGGAGCAAAAATCAATAAATAAAAAACCCTCAAGTATCTTACTCAAATAGGATAACAAATACTGACATTATCATGTACCTAAAAGTCAACTGACACTGGTTGATATCAAACCAACCTAATAGTAACGTACAGTTTTCATGTTTCCTTATAAATACTTGCAAAAAGAATGCTTCAGAACCTCCCCAACCTTCGGAACTCAGAAGAAAACCGGAAGAGAAGCAATTAATGAAGCATATAAAAAACATGGAATTCCACAGACCTATAATTAAGATTTTGCAATCAACACTAACTTGGGTCATTTAGGCTGGGACTATAAAAGCTAACATCAATTTTATCTAAGGAGAGAGGATGGGGAGGAAGAAGTGGGCCCGCAAGGATAGAAGGAACCTTACTGTTGAATGGGATTCAAGTTTCCTTCTCAGTAACCGGTGGATAACTCTTCCAGCCATTACAGTCAGCTTTTCTTTTGATTTATTCACCCTACCAAAACAACAAAGAGCGAGAGTTATATAGGTACTGAAATTAACAATAAACACGAGCTTCAGATATTAAGAAAGTATTCCCAGTTAAATTTTTAATTGTGGATAAATAAGCTGACTTCATTGGAGTACTCAGTACGTGCACAGATTGATTCTAGTTTTCGAACATCATAAACTCCAAAACAAGGAAACACACAAGCATACACAGCAAGAGAGAGAGGTAGTGACTCAAATTCTGCTTTCCCAACTATCTTTACTGCTATAGTGTGTCGCCTGTGTTCATCAATCAATAATTCCAACACCAAGAACAACTAGTTAAACAGTCGATCATGATTGAAGATCAGGTCATTAGACAATGAATGTGGCTATACACCTTATGATCCTCTCTCTCTCTCTCTCTCAGGCAGATATCCTTTATAAAAAAATGATAACAGATTTCTAATCTATTCATGGTTCTTCAAAGCATGTGCTAGAGAGAGGAAATATTAATCCAAGAAGACAAAAAAGTTTCAAATGATACCCAAAGTTATTCAGCTGCCGTTTATAGTACATCAATTTGTAGGTACTCCGTGCACTGATCAAAGAGATAGTTCTTTTATTTCTTATTTAGTTTCTCCAAGGATGAAAGACATCATTCTTCCCACAGAAAATAACCATCATCTCTCATTTATCTATCTTACCTCCCAAGAATTGGCTGATTCAGTGGAGCAGACTTAAGATCATTGGATCATAGTAGTAGGAAACGGTATATATAACATTTCTGGAGCCATGATACAAGTAATCTATACATTACACCTATAACAAACAGGTTCAGATTGTGACTATATTATATATGAGGGAATCACTCTCGGTGGATTAAAGGTCACTTGTACATCTTTCTTGAATCTGACCTCAACTGTAGAAGATGTTTCAAGGGTAAACCAAACTACTCTCCTTGTAATTGACTCGAAAATCCAGTTAACATATTAAATAAAAAAAACGAAAAATAAGTTGGGTTCATCCTTAAACTCACTCACCCATCAGGATACAGACACCTAAATCCCCGAAGAATATATGCTCCTCAATTGCCTCAGTTTGTGTCGACAAAAATGCCTCCCGGTTTTGTGGGTGCGGGAGTGGGGGGAGAATATCTCCATCAAACTAAATGCTTTGGAAAACACCTAATGTCTAAGATAACAAGCAATTGATGAAAACCCCCTAAAAGCGTCAATCATAGCATTCCTTTCCCGAAAAACAAAACATATCGACTCAAATTACACTTCATTCCATTTCCATAAAATATTGCATAATCCACAGCATAAGCACAAACACGGACCGAAAGATACAGACAAAACTACTATATTGAATCTTCTCATCGTCTAAACCCTATGCCTCGAAAGTTCACATCAATTACAGTAATCAGACACGTTAAACCTTTCTTCAGACCTCTTTTTCTGCCAAAAACAAACGAATCCAAAGACGTTTGTGGACATATCGATATTTAGAGAAAAGAAAGCCTAAATTTACGAGTAGCACACAGATCGAAAAGGAGTCGAGAGCTTAGCTAAAAAAGACGCGAATGAAAGGGGTAGAGAGAGACTTACGAGATGGCGGCGGAGATGGGATCGGCGGAACTGGCTGGTGGTCAAAGAAGCAGCTCGGAGATCCAAGGAAGAAGAAGAGGAGGAACTGCTGCGACAAGAAATGGATGTGGAACACTACTCTCTTCTACTATCTTCTCCCACGAGTGAGGGGTTCTGGGCCCTTGGGCTTTCGGTGAGGCCCATCTTAAAGTGTTTCCATTTTATTTTATTTTAAGCTGTGCTTGTCAAATTGTCAACGCAATCTCAACTCCCTAGTCTAACACACGTTTTTGTTTACGTAGCCCGTTCTCAGAATGGACCTCATTGAGCCACGGTTCATTCAAGTACCGTTTGTTTCTCTAATATTTTGAGGTTTTTTCATCTAATAAAATAAATACATTCCAAAATTTTTAACTTTTACACATACATACTTCATCTTTTACAAACCCCAATAAATCTCAATAAAGTAAAGATTCTCAAAATTTTAAGAATATTCTCGAAATTTTGGCAAACAAATACCCCTCAGTGGCACTGCCACAGTACCTCTCGAATTCAATGCTTAATCAATTGCTTGAAAGCTCGAGTTGACCGGCTAATGTCATGACGTTTTTAATCTTCCTTTGTCGTTTTATCACTTTTACCCATAACCATTTTGGAAGCCCGACCATTTCGGTTTGCACCAATTCTTGTCAACTGCCGATGCAGAACGACAAGCTTATCAATTAACATGGGGCGGGCCAACCCCATGGGCTATGGCCCAGTTGGCATGTATAAATAACTTACAAAGCCCAATGATTTATATTCCATGGGCCGTGGCACAGAAGAAAAAAAAAGGGCAAAAGAAAACCAAGCCCAATTCATATTATACCCCAAGCAGAACGACATCCCGTTTGTACAAAAATAGAACGGAATCCACCGCTTCTTATCAAACCTGCTGCAGCCAGCGTTTTTCTTTATTCCTTTTCTAGCCAAGGTTGGCTACACAAAACCATTGGCGCCACCCTTTTGCCCCTCGAACAAACATAGTTTCTTTCTATGGCTCACTTTCTCTCTGTCTCTCTTCTAATACAGATCGTTCATCTAATGGTTTTATGCGTTTTGGTGAAAGATGGCTAGATCCACTCACAAGCACCATTCTTCTTCCACCACAAAATTAGTGTTTCTGATATCGTGCGCAGGTCTTCTGGGAGCGGCTCTCATTGTGGATTTCCTTTGGGCCTCCTCTTCATATTCCACTGCTGCTGCCCCTTATTTGTCTGCTGCATCGAAGTGGGCGCTCCAGAAATCTGGAATTGAAGTTGTTCCGAATGTCACCCTCGCCGACATAACCGACAAGGTGATCACACTTAACTAGATTGTCCCAATTTGTAGAAGTCCGTTTCGAGTTAGCATTCCGTGTTTTTTTTTTCCTTCTCCTTTGGACTTGTGAACAGGGTTTGTGAAATTGTTCATTTGTGCACGTTGGTTTTGTTAGTCCCAATCTAGTGGAGGTTTATTAGAATTGATTATATATCATGACCGGTCTTATATGTAGAGAAAGGATGTCAAAGATAGAGCAGAGCGAACTCGTGAGAGATACTTACCGGCAACTTATGCTGATTTACCTGCACCTGAGTTACCATGGGAGGAGATGCCACCAGCACCGGTACCTCGTCTCGACGGAGCAGCGATACAGATTAAGAATCTTCTATATGTTTTCGCAGGATATGGGACACTTGACTACGTGAGGATCTGTTTATACCTTGAACCTTTTGGGGCAATGATTGTATTTATGTCACCCGTTTCTTAGCATCACCAAGTTCGTATATATCAAATTAACTTTGCGAGATATTGGAAATTGTGATGTAAGTTTAGACGTTTCAAATCTCTGGTATTCTGATCTTTGATTATGTATATGTTTATTGTTGCAGGTGCATTCTCATGTGGACGTCTACAATTTTAGTACAAATACATGGGGAGAGAGGTTTGATATGCCCAAAGGGATGGGGCATTCACATTTAGGAGTGGCAACTGATGGAAGATACATTTATGTGGTCTCGGGACAGTATGGTCCCCAGTGCAGAGGTCCTACTGCTCTTACCTTTGTGCTGGACACCGAAACAAAGACATGGAGGGGCATGCCGCCATTACCATCCCCTAGGTAGGGGAATTGACCGGGATATACACTAACCATGTTATATGTCCCTCTGGAAATGCAATTTGCTCTTGCATCACTGTAAAATGTCCACATGCGAAGACTCAACTCTGTTTTCTGAACGTTAGTTTTTCTGCCTGACCTTGACACTGGCAATAGATTAATGCTGCCAGCAGAGTTCTCTGGTAGCAGAGTGTTATGTGAAATAAGCCACTTAATTGCCATCTTAGTTGAAGGGGATTAACACTTGAGGTTTTCAGGTATGCTCCAGCGACTCAGTTATGGAGAGGCAGACTCCATGTGATGGGTGGCAGCAAGGAGAATCGCCACACACCTGGGTTGGAGCACTGGAGTATTGCAGTAGAAGATGGCAAAGCATTGGAGCAACAGTGGAAGACTGAAATACCGATTCCCCGTGGGGGACCTCATAGGTTTGACAACTACCCGGGTTTGTGTAATTTCCATTGTTATTCTGTTTGCACATTTCAAACTTTCATTTCATTCAAGCTGCATCAAAAGTATCAATTTGGGAGAGGCGTTTACCTACTTCATCGAGGTACACAGGGACACGTTGCAATGGAAGTTGCAAGATATGGTTAATAATAAAAAGAAGGCTAATAAAGAAAATGTATTTTGTAACAGGGCTTGTGTTGTAGTCAACGATCGGCTCTTAGTTATTGGTGGTCAAGAGGGTGATTTCATGGCCAAACCTGGGTCACCTATTTTCAAGTGCTCACGCCGGCTCGAGGTATGAGAAAATTAAACTTACTGTGCTCGGAGTGCTTTCCTAGCTTTTTAGCTATTTTGGCAGGATGAACGGAAGCTATGTCTTATATTCTTCACTGATTTAGGTAGTTTATGCCGATGCTTATATGCTGGATGACGAAATGAAATGGAAAGTGTTGCCACCTATGCCAAAACCCAACTCCCACATAGAATGTTCTTGGGTAATCGTCAACAATTCAATTATCATCGCCGGAGGTACAACAGAGAAGCATCCGGTGAACAAAAGGATGATCCTGGTCGGGGAGGTGTTCCAATTTCATCTAGACTCACTGGTATATAACATCATCCTATCGTTTTAAGGCTCAAAATAAAGGAAGACAAGAACAACAAAACCAGTACAGTTTGTCGAGCGTGCTTGTTGGACATTCTTATTGCGCTTGCTCGACTACCTTATTTCTGATGCTAATTCTCGTTTGGATCATCTGAAAAAATTCCTATTTTCTTGACGATGCAGACTTGGTCAGTGATTGGAAAGCTTCCTTTCCGTGTGAAAACCACATTAACTGGTTTCTGGGAGGGATGGTTGTATTTTACATCTGGACAGCGGGACAGAGGAGCAGACAATCCGCAACCGAGGAAGGTTATTGGAGACATGTGGAGAACTAGATTAAGTCTATGACATTTTTTTACCAATTTAATAGAGCTTTCCTATTTTTTTTGGCTACAGTTATTAAGTCAGCTCAGTGATGAGATTGAAACTGATTTCCATTTCCATGGAATTTGTTCTTAAAAATTTAGTTTACCATGCTCACATTTGGTGTTACCAACTTCGTTATATGATAAGACCTCTAAATGGCAGCTTAAAAAAAAATTAAAAAAGCAACTCCAATGGCTATTGGAACTGTGTCCATTCGATGCAATTGCAATTGCTAACGGTCAGCAGTTAGCTGCAACTTGGAAGCACAGGCTATATGGTGGGAAGGACATCCTGTGAAGAGGAGATTGGTAAATGTTATTGCTTCAGATAGTGACGCATCATACGTTACAGGTATCCTTTGTGGACGCCTAATTGAACAAGTACAGAAAATATGATTGAATTGGAGTGGTCATTCACGTCTGCATTTACAAAGAAACAAGAATATCCAAAATCCTCTGGCGTCCCTAGAATAAATATATTATTTCTGCTATGCATTTTAGTATTTAATTTTTAAATTCATTTTGAAAAATGTGGAAACTAAAAATAGAATCTTAGACAAACCGGATTAAAAAGCATTACAATTTCAATACAAGACATGATTACTCCGATCCAAGAAAGGGCTATTGAAAATTCCTTAATTTTTTTTATGTCCAAGGCTAGGAAGATGAATAAACCCTCCTAGAATCCCTTGTTCCCCTTATCATCATTCACAAAGTGGTGATCCCATGACAACAGATACTTACACCTTTGGAGGAAATTAGTCTGAGCAAGAAGGTAAGAAAGGGCTGGCGTTCAGAGCTTGCACTCAAGTAAAAATGCATGATTATACCTCTTTAAGCACTAGTAGAGCCCATGATGGATTGTATTGCATTTGTAGGTTGCACTAAGCAGTACCCAGGTTCACAGATTACCTGTAAAATCGCGAAAGTAAATTAATGGGGATATAGGAAATGAACATTTAAAAAGCGAATCTTGGCATTTCATCAACTCCAGGAGATAAAAACTAATGACCTTAGAAAAGTAATCTCCCTAATGTAGTAATTTTTGCATTTGATTTAAACAATGCAGCCAGACCTCTGAAAATCACAATACTAGTCTATTCAGTGATAGAATACATTAGAATTTATTACTTGACACATTGTACCATAAATTGAGAAACCACAGGAGGACCGGTAAATGCTATGTATTAACTTGGTTTCTAACAGTCTATTAGATTCACAAGATTTTAGTTCCGAAAATTTGAACTGACCTGTACAACGTTCTCCCATTTGAACTGATACACCCCAGTACTGTAAAATTGTTCCGAAAATTTGCAGGACAAGGAAGGAGATTGAATTCTGTAGAACTTTAAGATCAATACAATTGCAATGAATGAGATAAGGCAAAAGAGGCACATACACAATGGCACACAGAGAGAGAGAGAGAGACCTTTTATTTCAGCGAAGGGGCATAAGGAGCTGGGCATGGAGATACATCGTGACCTGGTAACTGCTTTATCAAATCAACTGTTGCCTGCAGGCATGCATCAAGCATTTTCTTTTCCAACCTAACAAGCTGAGTAGCAACTCGCTTCTTTGGGTTCAGATTACTATCTGCCAACTAATGTGATAACCAACCAGGGGAAAAAAAAACAAAATAGAATGTGATGACCCAAACATCAACAAAAACTAACCAAACATAAAGATAAACATAAATTTGAAGAACGTAACATTACCAAAGACTCATCTTCACCCAAAGTAGTAGGGTAGGCAGCAAGCCGTGTTGTAAAATAATCAAGAAGTTGGTCCAATACAGCTCGTTCCATACAAGGGCTCACCTGTAAAACTCAAAATTTTACTGTATGAGTACACAATAGAAGCAGCTTCAATCTCCACTTCTAAGTATTGGTCGTCGCTAGTCAGACAATTCTGAGTGTTCATAAATCCAGTAGCATTATATCATATCCTTACCATATGTATTCTCATGAAAGAACATAAGAAGAAAAAAAAAATGCAAGGAACACCCAGATGATTTTTTCTGCGTGATTGGAACAAAGCTAATACGGTTATTGCATGAGAACTTATGTTTCTTTATCATCACTCTTAAAATGCATATATGCCTCCATCCAGCTCAATATAAATAGGCAGGATTTGCAGCAGCTAATGGCCCAAAAAGTAACAAGACACAGCATAACTTCAAGTTCATTACATGACAAATATCAAACCCCAATCCTATGAGTGAATTTGCAGAGACAAACTTACTGGACAGATAGGACCTTGAGAAGAAATAACCGACTGCATTTCAGAAGGATCTGAAACATAGCCCAAGCGCAGATAAGGAAGCATATCTGAGACAGCTTCTTTTTCCCTCCCCACATACACCTACATAAACAGATCAATAACATATAAAAAAATACCAGACATTTGCCTACCGCCCCCCCCTCCCCTCTCCAAAAAAAAAAAAAATAAAACACAACAAAAGATGAAAAAAGAAACAATTTCCAAGTACACAAAAAAGGTCTATCCATACATGAAAAACTTGAACTGAAAGTTTTCCATTCCGTTGAGCAACCATTCTTTTCTCCTGGTATTGAGGATCCTCAGTACTTAAAGCAGCCTGGAATGCACATCGAAAAAAGAACATCAACACTACCCAATAATAAAATTAAATAGCAAGTATCCAAATTTTACCTCAATCGCCAAACGATCATTCGAATTATCTTCATCAACAAACCCATAGTTTAAAAGCAATTTTGAGTTAGGCTGTGGTCCACACCTACAAGTGATACCAGCTTTAACTTTCCAAAGAACATACTGAAAGCAGAAAAGAAAACAATAACTGAAGACTGTCCAATGCGAGTAAAAGAACACCTCATATTTATGGCTAGTTACATGACCTCAAGAAAAGACATATCATACCAGACAACAATGGATTCACCGGCTTTGTAAGGGCGGTCAACCACCAATTCAACAGCACCATCAACAGCAGTTAACATTGATTTGCAGTTGCTTCTGTAAGCCAGCAACGGGGGTCCAAGAGGAACCAAAGCAAATCTCCGTGCCAAACTAACTTTCTGAATTCAAAAGGGACTCAATTATCGATTTGCACACTCTAGCAAAAGAAAAAGGAAAAAAAAAAAAAGCCTAACTTCCTGAATAAGGGGTGAAGTGTGGCTAAGAACTGCATGGCTTTCAAAACTGAGAACAGCATGAATGCCCTAAAGAAGTGGAATCTTGCCTGTAAATGTACCACACATGACTGAATTGCCACAAATGCCTGTTTGAATATCTCAAATGGAAAGGCCTCAGTGGGAATATCATATGGGTATTGCTGCAAGATCCCAAAAAAATCATAATGATGTCACATCAAGCCTCAAAATCACAAGATCAAGCATTTCTCCTTTTTCCAGTGCAGGTAAACATAGACAAGATGATAACCTGAAACAGAGACCCAGCCATAAACCAGACAGTATCGAGCTCATTGTACTCCCTTTTAATTCCTTCAGCCCTTTCAAGAACTTCAGCCTAATTTATCACAATCAGAATGCATTAAGTTTTATTAATCATAAAGCATTTGCAAACCAACTGAATAGTAGCAGAATTGACAAGAAAAAGAAAAAGAAAAAAGAAAAAAAGAATAGTAGCAGCATTTGTCGACTGCTACATGAAGTGCAGAAGTACCTTGGTGGGGCTGCCTGTCAGGTATGCCAGTTCCGCTTCTGACCACAGGAGGGGGGATTCCACTGCAAGCTGTCCCCTCCCTCGCTGACGATCAAGCTCTTTAATGTATGGGTACCAGAAAGACTTCTTCCCCTGCTTCTTCTCATACATCAGATACAACGCCAAGCATGCCAATTCCGACAATTTGTTTGTAGTTAATAATTCAGCTGCATGAAGGATCAAGTACCTGATACAAGTTAGATTGATGCATGATGCCTTCATTTTTCCAAGAAGCTCGAGCATTGAAGAAAACACATCCACTAGTCATGATACACTCACAATCCTCATTAACTTTTAGTCCACCAGATCAACAGATTCATGTCACATTAATATGGCCATAATATCTGTTCGATTAACTTGTATCCTCCTAAACTATGCAGCTCCCCTTCTCAAGTCTGCAAATAAGATTCCCCAGCTAGGAAGCAAAACCTTCTCCACTTCTCACTCTCATAAGATTCAAAGCATTGACCCAATGTGCTATTCCCATGCACACGCCACACCTTGTGGAGGTTTATTATACCATTCCGAAACAAAATATTTCCAAGGTTATCCTAAGATATGTGCAGCAAGAGTCTCAACAGCGAAAGCCATTTCGGTTAAAAAAAAATCTCTTTTATCATGACTTTTCTTTTTTACTTTCTATATACAATAACATCATCTTATCCAGACAAAATACTTACAACGCACACCTATATCACTGTCAAGATTGAAAAGACGGTGGACAAATGGCCCAAAAGGAAAGTTCCACCTTACCAATGGTTTCGTTCCCCAACACTCTCTCAAGCGTCACGACCAGCGAATTAGGAACAGAGAACGCAACATCACCCACCTGCAACATCAATAAATCAGAAGCCAGACCAATCAAAGAGCTAAAATCCACGCACGTCCTCTCACCTGAAGATCTTCGCTCGCAGCGACGTAATGCATAGGCCTCAGCTTCTCATCGTGCGAGGGCCTCTCCTTGAGCACAACCTTGCAAGGAGGGAGGCCATGGTCGTGCATCCAAGACTTCAAGTCCCCAGACTCCTCCTCCTTCTCTTTCTTGCTCACAACTTCCCCATGCTTCGGCTTCCCCTCTTTTCCCGCCACCAAGGTATCGAAGCTGCAGGCCGAGCACAAGTTTCTCCGGCGAACCGTTCGGGAGGAAGACAAGAACCTAGGGCGCGTCCGAGCCGAGATTGAAACCCTAGAGAGAACCGAGAGAGGACGATGCGAAGAAGAAGAAGAACGAATCGGAGACAACATGCATTCACCGTGTAAGTGACAAACTTCCATTAGGGTTGACCGGTTAGGGTTTTCAGGCTGAAGAATGTACAGGGTTCAGGAAGCAGACGGAATCTTTTTTCCTCTTTCTGCTTTCTAAGCGAAACAGAGGGAGGAGTGAAGTTTTGAATTGAATGTTAGATATTTCCCCTGGAACCTGACATTAATGTATTCGTGGAGTTGATATCTGGTTGAGGATAAGAGAGGGGAAGGCGTTGACAACGAACCGGTATTTGGCTCTTTCGTTGCGAAGGCCGTTTGGAGGGAACCAACTCTAGTAGAGTATCCTAACTACCACTGTATATGATATATGAGCTCCAGTGAGAAGGGAAGTGAAATTTGCTCTAGAAAAAAAATACACACCACAGTAATGGATGAGTGAGATAATATGGCATAAAAATTATCAGAATTTTTCGTATCTTAATAATCGAATATGCAGCTCAAACAGAAAAAATAAAGGCCAAAAATTTCACGGTTACGGCAGTTCCCAAACCCAGAGTTTACATCCAAAATTTCCTTGCCATCCTTGGATATTACAAAACAATACTTGTACTCGCATAAATCCCACTTTGGCCAGAAAAGACAATCGCAGGTGCGCACCAATTTTCATGTATAATTATCCGATGCCATTCCATGCCATAGGGATTTTCTCCTCTAATAGGACGCAAGGTCGACCCTCTCTCCGATGATTAGTACATTTAAAGGACTAGATTAGCGTCGCTCGCAGAGTGCTGTGAAAGCACTCAGCCTTCTATCGCAATCAACCTGTTTGATATGTAGTACCTACGAGCCAAACATGTCAAATTTGTATACTTGTACCAACCAGCCAAAGCATATTGTATTTCTATATATATTAATTGTTGCAAAGTTTTTGCGGACAAAGTTTGTAACTCTCTTGATTTCAAATATTGTCTCGTGAATCATGTACTGATATAACCGAAAATCCAAATGAGTTTTTTTTTCCTTCTGTTTTACACAACTTCATTAGAATATCCTCACAATAATTCTTGTTCATCTTTAGTGCCTGTAGATTCTTACGCAGTTTTATTTAACGAAACATGAATAAGTTTCGACGATGAGAATGTGAATGAATAACGATCATACAGATACTTACTCTGGGTCAACGTAGCCAAAGGTACCCGCAACAACCGTAGTCACATGAGTGCCGCTATCCGTTGGGAAAATCTTGGACAGGCCAAAATCGGCTAGCTTGGCCTGGAAAGTTTCATTTAGTAAGATGTTTGTGCACTTCACATCTCTGTGGACTATAGGTGGCTTACAACCATGGTGGAGATACTCCAGTCCTGCATTTCAAGGTCCACATGCACCATTAATTTTCAGAGAAACGTAATGAAACTAGAATTAGGAGATGAATCTGCAACTAATTGCTAACCTTGTGCCGCATCCGTTGCGATTCGAAGTCTCCGTTCCCAAGTCAAGATATTTGCTTTTTCATCATCTACAACCATAAAGGAAATGCCTAAACCTTTCATGGTCATTCGAACTAAAGTAACCTTGATTGAACTTGTATGTACTGACCAATATTGTCAGAAACAGTCCAGAAAGAATATGTTATTCTCCTACTTGCCTGAAAATATAAACAATGTTCTTTCTAGGGAAGAAAATGTCTAAGGAGCTAAAAATAGGAATTTTTTGCTAAATATTTCATTATGCCCAAACCTGAAAGATGTGCTTCTAATCTCCTTTGGCCATGTACTCATAAATGAGTCCCATTTTTTCCTTCATAGCAATAACCCAACAAGTGTTGTTAAGTTTCTATGATGAACTCTCATAAGAAGATTCACCTGCAATTTAGAATTATCAACTTAATTTAACCATATGTTTTAACCATATATGTACACCCTATGTATATATGATCATGAGCTAGAAATTATTATATGTATACGGTTACGTGCCTCTGACTGATATTGCTTATACCCTTGACCGAAGATTGAGAGAGCATCTTCACTGCTACTTGGGTGTCATCTATGCAGCCATGGTACACGGTTCCAAACCCGCCCTTACCAAGGATCCTCGAAAAGTTGTTGGTAATTCTTAGGAGTTCGGAGTACGTAAATCGTCTCTGAATTGACTCCAAGGACACGTCTTGATGTTGGATTCCGTATATGCAGATGCAGCTGCTAAAAACACCAGGATCATGGTAAGCACTTACCAAGAAGATTTTCTTTTTGTTTGCATGTGGGTGTGCGTTAAGTATTACTCTGTTTTTTGCTCCTTCTAAGCCCCCACAAGATAGAAGCACAAATCAATGAGAGGATGAGCAATCCACAACTGATGCTAATATTGGAACAATAGCATTGTTCTTCTTTTTGCACGAACCGGCTCCACATAGATTTGGGTTGTCACCGACACTAGCAACATTTTTGTCAATTGCATAGAAGAAGGCATGACTTGCCCAAAATAAATGGAAGGGAATTAAAAGTCAGTAATTTTTTTTATTTTTTTAATGTATTATGGGGCAGATATTACAACTCATCTTTGGCTTTGGTGGAGTTATTTGAAAAATGTTCAAAAAATTGAAATTACGAAAATAAAGGACTCCTTGACTTTGACAAAAGCATACCTTAATAATAAAGAACCATTGTTTGATCTCTCAATGAGTTGAAGTGGAACTGAACCAGTGAGCTCGTTTCGTTCTAAGATTCTGTAACGATAAGAATGATTATATTTACGACTTTTGTAACTAAGAAATTAGAAGTATGAGTCTTTTAGTTCAAGGAACTTACAAGACCCTCAAGTGTGGCAATTGAGAAAGTGAATAAAGCACTGATCCATTTAATTTATTGTTTGATAGATCCCTGAAATTAATGAGCAAATAATTAAATTTAATATTGGTTGCACGAATAGTAGTGCCTTCATCATAATTGTGTTCCTAACTTATTCGATCACGTGATCAATTGTTGATACTTACAGTATTTGTAACATTACGAGATTTGATATGTCATCAGAAATAGCTCCCATCAATCCACTTGAGGACAAGTTCCTGAGAAATGTGAGGTTTACAGTTAGTTAATTACCTAAAAATATGTTAGAAAGTCATAAAGTTTATACCATAATCAACTTACAGGGATGTAATTCTAGGAGGATTAGAATCATCATAGCTGCAATTTAGACCTTCCCAAAAGTATGCTTTAGGAGCACATGGATCTCCTTGCCAATTTCTCTTTATTCCATACATTGACTTGATCTTCGTGATGGCGTCAACTTAAAGTTTCAAATTGCGTCCAAGTGAGTCAACTATATACAATCTAAGATAAGGCAGCAGAGTACTGAGAGAGGAAGCATGGGCGTGGAAGAACTTACCGTCTTCTTTATGTGTTTCTGATTGCGTGAAATATTTCGCGGAATATATCTCAAATGCATTGATGATGGGCGGAAGTGTTGAATTTTCAGTTTTGAATATCGAAAAACTCTTCGTCCTTCCTGATCCGTATGATAGGGGTTCGAAATCGTAACTAAGACCTGCAGTTAAGTAATCAAACTCATATGGTCCGTAGTCGGTGTTGGAAGCTTCGATCATAAATGATCTGGACTGGTTGGCTTCAAGCCGTACGACTTCAGCAAAGTACATGTACAAATTATAATATCCGGATTCATCATCATTTGCTCCCAGGAGAACTCTAGTGGGGCGCTATCATCTCGGTGTGTGCGGCAGTACTCATGACAATGGACGGTGGATTGTAATTCCCTATAGCTCCATTGTCAATGGAGATTGGTACTTAATTCTGTCCACTTATCGTTATTATAGGGCCACCAAACGCGATCATTGGCATCGTCATCATACCTAAATACATATATATATGTTCAGTATAAATTAAACCAGGAGCAAATAGCTAGAATCTACAGCCACTTTAAAAGACTTTCAGAAATGAACTAGCAATCTGAGGAGCGCGAGATCTGGTCAATGAATTGCTGCCACCAATATGGGCTGAACTCTTTTACCGTTATGATTTCTGATGATCTGAGCATTAAGCTCACTCACCAAAACTATAATTTTTCAACGGCAGAAAAATTCACGACCGTGTGACAATGTAATTTTATATCTGTTAACAAAAAATGAAATGCACTCACCTATAATATTGATCGCTTTTGGTATTACCAACATCATAGCGGTACCGGAGTGCCAATGATCCAGTTAATGTCTCGTACGTAGTGTTTTGCAATTGCCGTAACTCTATTGTTGATATGAATGGTGTCCCCAATTTCTTGTTCACGAGACAGATCTGTATGCAATTCAGAGATGGGACATGTATGAGCTCCTTCCAGACACTTTTGACTGCATTCACGAACTTGACCGTGTCCCACTTACTTGCTCCGAGATGCAAATCGAATTCTGGTAATTTGTCTTCGCCATCGTAATTTCCGTACAAGAAGACCGCTCGGATCAAATATTTGGTACCTCTCGTGATGTTGTTAATGGTGTAACAGTTCCGGATTCCTTCAGGAAAGCTTCTGAGATACCATACATACTGTTTCATGTTACCTTTGATTTCTAGTGGTAGGCTCCTACTTATACCGGTGTCTACAAAGGTGACATCTGAAATATAGCGTATGCCTGATGTCTCCTCCTCAAAGCTAGAATTTGCCGGTAACCCGCAACTGAGGGTTATAAAGCCTGGATTCATGGTACAAAGAAGACAAAAAAATACTTACCTTAATTAGCTATATGGATATATAGATAACGGAAATAGTACCGGTCCCCCATGAATTTAAGAGTGAGCTACGTGTATAATAACTACTAACTAGAATGTTATTTATGATCAATCGCAGAGTTGCTTGGGTTATACCGATCTGACCAGTGCAAATGTGCGTGGCTGCTTCTATATATCCCTCCGATCTTTTGATTGACATACTGGCCGGACCTTCATTTTTCATTGTTCTTTTTTTTGGGGCAAAAAGTGGGAGGAACAAAATACAGCGGAGATTGCTCTAACGGTGAACCAGACCCTCAACAGAGGCGGCGTCCCAACGAGCACAGCCAAACGACGGTACAAGGCGCAAAAGAGCCAGCCCAGAACCAACACAACAGCAAAGAAAAAGAAAAACAAAAACAGAAAAAAAAAAAAAACAAAAAAAAAGACCCAAAAGTGGCGTGACACCCACGCGCGCGCGGGACTTCACGCGCCGGGCGATCAGCAGGGGGAAGCTGCTGAACGGAGCGCCAGAAAGAGGAGACGCGAGCCCGGGAACGCATGAGCACCGGAGACCACTCAAAGTGCCCAGATCCGAAGCCCAAAGCCACCGGAGGAGAAAACCAAAAAAAGGCCGGAAAAGAGAGAATATGGACAGCTCCCGAACACAGAAGGCTGGGCCAGGAAGGGAGAGGGAGGCTGGAGGAGAAAGAGCTCCTCCCGCCGTCGGGAACAGTAGCAAGACACGGGGTGCAGGCGGGGGAATAGGGAAGGGTTTCTACAGAGAAGGCGCAGCCTCACTCTCTAGAAACTAGAAGATGAAGATGTTTAGATCGTTTATTTATTAGTGAGTGGCCCTTCAACTTTTCTTGATTTGAGTTTAAAAGCCAAAACAGAGGTAAACTTTTCTATAAAGAAGGGTAGTTTCTAATTAATTTTTCACTCATGGACGACGTTGCAATACCTTTGGATGCACCGAATAAAGATTCTAATGAAAAAAAAAGAAAAGATTCTCATGGGAAAAGAATATTGCTATATTAAGTACTTCAAGAGTAATGTAAGTTGTACCCGGAATATCAGCAGCGAGTTCCCTTCGAGTACGCCGGTGATCTCCTACAGCTAGTTTGGAGTTCACCGCAAGAATAGCGATCACGAGAATGAAGAGAAGCCACGGTTTCGAGACCGAAACTGCCATTTCACCTGCGTCGGTATTTATGATCAATTACTAGACGTTCATGCTAGTGCATTATTTATAAAGAGATTGAGTACGTAGTACGTTATGGCAGCGAATATTGATTAGCAACAATATATTTATGGTTCCCGGAATATTGTGGTGCAAGAAAACGACTTCTACAGACTAACCCTTGACTTTGAAATAAATTAGACCAATTAAGCAAGCATAAATGTTGATATCGCGTGGGATATATATCATGGAAAATTTCTCGTGTATGATTCCAAGACCTTTCTTTAGAGTATGATATATATGTGGATAAGTGCGCGTATATAGCGCCTCTTATTCACTTTGAAAGGAAACATATCTTCTATGACTGCATGAGTTTTGTTCAGGTTTCTGTGACCGAGGACTACTCTAATTGGGCCGTTTCCCTATACATATCTCACTGTTGTTTTCTTCGTGAACCATTTGGATCGTTTTGCTGAATAAAGCGCAAGTTTGCGAATATAACTTCGGACTCTCGACTTTAACCAGCGACGCCGACGTCTTAACCATCAACAAAAATATGTGCAAGACTCGTTAAAAGAAAAAAAAAAGAGAGCCCAGACACCGTTTGACGGGGTCTAATTAATTTGTCTCCTGCCAATCCCTGTCTGGGGCTTTCAGAATTAAGTTGGATCATAAACCTCCCAAACATACATGCAGGTCCATAGTCCATGAAATACCGCGAAATCCCCATTTATGTCCTTTAATAGTTGAACTTGAAGTCACACCCGTCGGATCTTGACAGAATATTCCCGCAGGGAAAAAACAAAAAAAGTGGGGTGCAGCGCTTGGGACCAAGCCTAGTCACCTTTGGTCAGTCTCGAATGGTTCTTCTTTCCTAGGGGCTGTGAGCCTGTGATACTGTTGATCATGCTGAGTTTGCATCACAGCAGTGTGAACTAATTGGTTTCACATGTGTATTAATGCCAATCCCGGGCAGACCTGCGTTCTTGACTTGGGTGACTCGAAACCCTTTTTTTTAATCTTGCATTCAGCTTTGCCTTTGCATTGTGTTAACTAACTTTAAAAGGGCATAATTTGGTACGCTGCTAAAGTTAGCGCAGAGAATAAATTAAACAGTTAATTTCCTCGCCAGACTCCAGAGGAGGGGGAGTTACGTAGCGGAAGAAGGGTTAGCATTAAAGTCACCTAAACAATAGTACGTACATTGACTAAAAAAAAAAAAAAACTATAGTACGTACAATGATAGGTCCCTGCCCTAGTGACACATACATCTGTATAACCATTTTTGTGAGGCCTGCTATCAATTAGGACTTGCGTCCATCCCAGTACGGATTTTATTCTTTTTTATTGCTTTAATGGTAATAATCCGTGGGTTCAGAGAATTTACGTGAATAAGAATATCTGCGCATTAGCCGAGCCAAAAAATAATAATTTTAATAAATATCTGCTACGTAAATAGATGTACCTAATTACGTACGTACGTGGAGCTTCCACACACTCTGAATGAGCGCTTCCACGATACAGTCGATCTGATCATATGCTTCAATATTAAGGCCGGATACGACGTGCATGCTTCAACATTGAGAAGAAAAAATATCTCTAGAATACTTCCACGATCAACTTCACGAAAATGTTTTATCCTCCTTCAAAGCGCTTGGAGCAGGTGCTTTTTCGTGGTATATATTTTCCGACAATGGAGGTATTGTGGATGTATGTGTGTTTTGTTCTAGGGTACGTATAAAACGCATAGCAGATTCGCAGGCTGCATTTAGCTGTTTTGTCATATTTTTCTTACCAATTATGCCTTCTAGTTTCCGAGAATATAGATGCTTCTTAACATTAATTTCCAGGGGCGGAAGGCAGCTAATTAAAACTGAGAAATAACTTAACCCGGAAAGCATTTAAGATGGGCAACTGCATGCATATATAGGAGTTAGGACAAATAACAATAACTTAGCTGGGCTAAGTTTTTTCAGGGTATTTTCTAATTGAAATTTTATAAAATAAGATTTTGATTTGTAATGTATTCCCAAACGTATCACTTCGATCTGAATATATAATAGAGAAAAATTATTTTTTATCCTTAAAATTTTTATAATAGGTTATTGGATTTTAAAAATAAAAATTTTATTCCTTGAGGTTTATAACATTTTCATAATAGGTCCTTAGTTTTTAAAACTTAAAATTTTACTACAATTTTGGTTTCTTTATCTGTCCAACCTACTTGGCAGAAATCCACCTCAGTCACCCATGTGATGCTCCCACCTGTCTAATACGCTATGCTGGTCACATTTAACGTTACGTCACCTATACTATATATCCACCTGTGTTCTAAAAAACGTTGTCATTCTAACCCACCCGACTCAAGGCCACCCTCCCCCCAGCGGTACACTTTTTTTTTTTTTTCCTGGAACCCCCCAACGCTACACAGTGTTTCACTTATTAGACATGTGAGAGTGTTCACGTGGGCAGCTAAGTTGGATTTTTGCTGAAATGGACCTTCTATTGTCAGTGGGTTGGATAGAGGACCTTTTTTTGTTGTTGTAAAGAACCCAAAACTCAAGGATTGGAAATTTAGTTTTAAAACCTAATTAAGGACCTATTATGAAAATGGTATGAAAACTCAAGCACTAACATTTTTAGTTTTAAAACCCAAGGACCTATTATAAAAACAGTATAAAACTCAAGGACTCTAATTTTTTGTTTTAAAATCCAATGTCCTAATATAGGGATGAAACATGCTTTTTTCTTATATAATAATCCAAATTTACGACTTCAATCTAGTAATAATTACATACAAACACGAATTCTCTCGAATCTCCCAAAGTACAAATAAAGAGAATGTATGTGGATGAGTTGTGATTGGCTGGTAGTCTTGCTGGTGCTGTAGTGACAGACTTGCCCAATAGACAGTAGTTATGACTCAAACCGAATATTCTACAATGGTGGGTGCTCCGATGGTCACGTTAGAAAGAGCTGTTACGCTAATTATCCCCTCTTACTTTCTGCCTAAAAAAGAAAAAAAGTAAAATTAAGTAAAAGAGAACCCGTACGTATAGGCTGGGAATTTTTTTAAAAAAAGAACTTGCCTTTTGGTGTAATATAAAAACCTCAAAATTAATGAGTCAGCCTGACAGCCACATGGAAGAAACAAAGCATAGACATGGATCAGAAAAGGGATTTGATGCACTATAGGGCAGTTGGCAGTTACTCATGTATAGAAATCTCAGTCGGCCATCGGCAATGGCAACGGGCATTCATTTCGCTTATTGTAGACTTGGGACATGAACTTATGGTGTTGGACCCAATTACCAGCAGATAAGAGAATGGAGAGCTTCATAACCGTGTGTACATGACGCGAGTGGATCCAATTTTATATCACACATATTTGGAGTCAATGATGTTTGGGAGCCCCCCGGCCTTGATTCAGGTCGTTTGGGCGTTGGAGGTGCAATTAGAGAAAAAATATTTAATGATAGGAGGTGAGTGGCCTTATTGTTGAATGTAATTAAGAGTCCTACATTTGAAAGAGATCACAAGTAGGTGGTGATATATATATAGCATATATATAGTTTGGTCCAAATCTATAGATCGCTTAAATTTTTTGATCGAGGAAATTAACTCAAAAGATGACACCTTCTGAAGTCATCTGATTCAGTTAACTCAAACATGGTGTCATCTTATATTGTAAAACTCTTCAAATCACTGATGCGCCACGCAAAGATTTGATATTTCACATTTAATTCGGATTACAAACTATTTATCTGGAGAATTGATATCTACATTCTCTTTTATTTCCCATCTATAGAAAGTACTCAATGTTCGCCAGCAGCCTGGTTCTGCAACAGATCGGGACCAGCAACCTGACTCTGCAACTACCGCTATAACTCTAGTATGCCCGACATTTTGAGACCACAAGTCAAAAGCCCAACCCCCCGCCATTAATTCTCCAAACTACCTTGCTGGCCTACCTTAGTTCTTAAAGTTGACCATAAGTCAAGATAAGAAAATAATGTATTTAAGCTTGACTTCACACTAAGGGATTTTTTGAAACCCTTCAAATTGGGGATGGAAAATTTCTTTAGGGATAATAGCATGCAAGAGCTTTCACAAGCGTATGGTTTGGGCAACTATTGCTACAACTTGTTGATGTCAATGTTATGAATAGTTTGGTTGATTTTTAACCAGTGACATCGCGCTAACAATAAAAGTTCGTCAACAAACAAGAAAATCTCGTGCCAACGATGGAGCCTATACACCGCATGATGGGGTCTTTGTCTCCCTGTCAGTCCCTGGCCCGAGCCCCAGTGCTTTCAGAATTAGATTGGATCGTATTCGTACATAGAGCTCCCAAATGTACATATCCATAAGTCAAGAGGCCAACCCCCGCCATTAATTCTCCAAACTACCTTGCTGGCCTACCTTAGTTCTTAAAGTTGGGCAACTACTGCTACAACTTGTTGATGTCAATGTTGTGAATAGTTTGGTTGATTTTTAACTAGTGACATCGTGCTAACAATACGAGTCCGTCAACGAACAAGAAAATCTCGTCCCAACGAATGGAGCCTATACACCGTGTGACGGGGTCTTTGTCTCCCTGTCAGTCCCTGGCCCGAGCCCCGGTGCTTTCAGAATTAGATTGGATCGTATTCGTACGTAGAGCTCTCAAATGTACATGTCCATAAGTCAAGAGGCCAACCCCCGCCATTAATTCTCCAAACTACCTTGCTGGACTACCTTAGTTCTTAAAGTTGGCCACAAGTCAAGATAAGAAAATAGTGTATTTAAGCTTGACTTCACACTAAGGGATTTTTTGAAACCCTTCAAATTGGGGATGGAAAATTTCTTTAGGGATGATAGCATGCAAGAGGTTTCATTAGCGTATGATTTGGGCAACTACTGCTACAACTTGTTGATGTCAATGTTGTGAATAGTTTGGTTG
The DNA here is from genome assembly GCA_003952965.2 of Morella rubra. NCBI lineage: Eukaryota > Viridiplantae > Streptophyta > Magnoliopsida > Fagales > Myricaceae > Morella > Morella rubra. The sequence goes on along the minus strand of CM025853.1, from coordinate 3,199,422 downwards.
ATTTTTATCCCGCGACATCGGGCTAACAATATGAGTCCGTCAACTAACAAGAAAATGTCTTCCCAACGAATGGAGCCTATACATCGTGTGATGGGGTCTTTGTCTCCCTGTCAATCCCTGGCCCGAGCCTCGGTGCTTTCAGAATTAGATTGGACCGTATTCGTACGTAGAACTCCCAAATGTACATGTCCATATTTCATGAAATACCATGAAAACCCATTTATGTCCTTTAATACCACTTATATCCTTTTTCACCTTTGAGTCTCTGTTAGTTTATTTTTGTATTGGCAAAATTTCGTGTCAAAATATGTCGTTATCTAGTTGTATAGTTTTGTCCTTTAAAAACATTCAAGAGTTTGTTTCTGAGTTTGTGTCCAATGTTGTCTATCACTCGAGCGAGGCCTAGATGATTCTTACAAAGACATGACGTTCGTCTGGCACTCGGCTACAGCTCGAGCGCACCATGAAGGATTCAGACTGTGTCTTTGTGTTCGACCCACGCTCGAGCGAATCCCGGCGAATTTTAGAAACATATGTTTTTTCTAGACTTCCCTTATGAAACAGGGGAAAACCCTACTAGGTTTTGTGAAAGGACGTCTAGAACATTATTGAGGTTTCTTTGAGAGTTTTGTGCCTCATTTCCTTGAGAGAAAAACCCTAGAGGATTAGTGCTTCAAGATATTGATAAGTTTTTCTCTAGTTTCCATACCATTGTCGTCCTTCATAGTGTTGAAGGTGTGTTGAAGAACAAGGTGTTCGTGAAGATCTATAAGAAGAACCTCAAGGGTTGAGGTGATGCTGCGCGGAGCAGGTCTGAGCAGGGGTGCTTGGATTATTACATCAGGGTTGTCAGAGTCAAGCAACTGGGTTGCCATGTTTGAATCTCTGTTTGTAAGGTTTTCTTCTTAGTGGATTCAGGTGGCTGCTAGCCCGGAGTGGTTTTTCCTTTGAATGGTTTTTCAAAGGTTTTCCACTTCGTCATCAAATCTCTTGTCTCTTTATGCGTTTGATTAATTTCTTTACATTTATTATTTGATTTGATGATTGTGTTGGTTGATTGATATATCTAGACTGATCAATTTTAGAACTTGTTTTAAAATTGATATTGATTTTTTAATTGAGATCTCACCTATCCCACCACTCTAGGTGTAGTTAGGGTCTAAACTAGGTTTTTTAGTTCTCGAAATGATATGGTCCGTTTCGTTTCTAGGTGCTGTGACTTGTGACGGTGATTTGAAATTGGTATCATAAGGGTATTGATGCCAATCTAAGACTGCAAGACCTGCCTTCTTGACTTGGGAGACCCGAAATGAGCAACCCATATGTTGAAACTTCAAGTTGGACGGTAATGGCGGTCTAGCACCACGACTTCATACCCTAAGCCTTCAATGAATGCCAGTTCGTATCGCCGTCCTCTGGGCTACGTCGCCCTGAGATAGAGTACGTCGAGAATAGAATAGAGATGGCTTGGTTCTAGTTAACATATATATAGTACGGGTCGCTTGATATTCAGCGACATCATGAAAATGCCTTGTGGCTTGTGCTACTAGACCTCCCGAAAAGCTCATGCAAGAAGTACTTTAAAAAAAAAAGGAAAAATAAATATCTTTCTTCTTCTTTTTTAACCCCCTCTATATGCCAAAAAACCACGATGTACATTCTTAGAAGTTGAAGAATGCATTGGCCACATTTAGGGCAATAATTCTTAATTGATTAGTCGATGTTACAATTAGAGCTATTTGAAACCACTTGTAAGATTAATGAAGTAGTTGGGGAGTAGGCATTCAAGCAACATCCATTGCATTACAATGCCACCGACCTCGTCGTATATCCACGTCTTCCTCTTAACTTACGGCTTGGGGAAGAAGACTAGCTAGCTAATGATAGCACGTGACTAGAGCTAATTAGTCGGAGTACATGAGTTTCTACATTGATTAATGCACGCGCGGTGCATTGCTAGTCGGATGCCTTTTTCTTTTTGGTCATAAGTATACTTACACATTTATTAATTTTGAGGAGGTTTAAACACTTCAAGTATATGTTCTAAAGGGCTAGTAGAGGTGATAGACCAATAAATTAGGAGGCCCAACAACCTTACAAACCAAACCCAAACAGATGGGAAGTGACCATTAAGGGCGTAAAACCTATGAAAGGCAACAAGTTGATAGAACCAATGGAAAGAGAAATCCGATGGCTGAAGAGGGTTGCAAAGGAGAGGAATTGGCCAAGAGACAAAATAGGCAGGTGCTTAAGATTAGGGCTGGCCAAGTAACCGGTCGCACCGGCTAACTCGGACCGAAATCGGACCGGTTTTTGCCAAAATCGGTCCCTTTTCTGATACCGGGTTTACCGGTCCGGTAAACGGTTTACTCCGGTCCGGTTCCGGGTTATTTATATGGAAAACCGGAGCTGGACCGGAGTATATCACTCCAAACCGGTCCTTACCGGTTTTTTTTTTTAAAAAAAACGCGTGCTGATGAACCCCCCCCCCCCCCCCTCTCCCCCCCCCAAAACGCGCGTTTAGAGTTAAAAAAAAAAAATTGAATCGCACACAGACCCCCCCCGACCCTTCTCTCTCCCGCGCCCCCCTTTTGCTATTTTCAGAAAACCTAATTTCCCCCCACCCCCTCCCTGCCCCTCCCCCCCTCTTCCGGCCTCCCCCTCCTCCCTCTAGCGTTCCTCCCCTCCACCTCACGGCCTCCCTCCCCTCGTGCTCCCTCCCTCCTCCCTCCCCTCCACCTCACGGCCTCCCTCCCCCTCCACCTCCAGGCTCCAGCGTGCGGCCTCTCCCTCCCTCCACCACCTTACAGCGTCTGTACGTTATTTATTTTTTTTTTAACATCAGTAAGTTCAATATCTATTTAGTTTTTTCCCTTCATATGCTACGTTTATATTGTTGTCACTTGTCAGTATAGTGTTAATGTGTTATATATATTGGATAACAGTGTTAATTTTTTTTCTGCAGGTTACGAGATTGTGAGTTTTGAAGTTGTGTTTGAGGTCAGTGCATTGTATTGAGGTAAAAATTTGTTCACTTATTTAGTTAATTATTTATTATAGTTAATTAGTTAATTTAATATTTTAGAGTATAGGTTAGGTTGTGAAACTGTGGAGGATGGGCTTGATTGGATCATTGAAGGATTTGGTGTTTGTGAAACTGTGGAGGATGGGCTTGATTGGATTATTGATAATTGATTGAATATTTGCTTTTGAAATTGTGTTGATATTTGCTTGTTTAGTATATCACATTTAGGTATTAGTAATTTAGTATATATTGTGACATTGGAGTATATATTTTGATGCATTGTTTGTTCACCTTTGCTAGATGGATAATCAATCTGAACCAACCATAGAGGGTCAGGGAGCACCGTCTAATACCATGTCTCCTGTAATTGATTTAGAGTCTGGCCAAGATGTCCTTAGTCCTACTCCTACTCCTACTCGTTCCAACCAAAGTCGGCCTCCCAAACGTAAAGCATCTATGGTATGGGATCACATGACAAAGAAGACAGATTGTGATCCCAATTACCCCATGTGTTATTGTAATTACTGTAAGAAAGAGTATCTTTGTGACAGTAATAGAATTGGTACCTCGACCCTTAAGAATCATGTCTTGAAGTGTGAGAAAAATCCTATGAATAGGATAAAAGGTCCAATGGATAAATATGAAACACAGTTGACTGGTAATGCAGCCACTGAAGGAGAGAGTGAAAATGTTGGGCCTAGTTTGATAGTCCATAAGTATAATGCAGCGGTTTCAAGGCAAAAGCTTGCAGAGATGTGTATAATTGATGAGATGCCATTTAGGGTAGTGGACGGTCAAGGTTTTAAGGCCTTTATTAAGTCATTCCTCTGCCATCAAAGGTTGGAAAAATTTAAGGTTTGTTGACTGATTATATTGAAGATTGGTACAAAGAAATTGGTTTCTCTTGATGTGCTAAACTAGATGAATGATTGCTAACATATCTCATGTTGGAGACTAGAAAAAAAAGCAGCTTTTCTAAGATTAAAGACTGATGATTCTTCCTTTGTTCGTGTTCGTGTTCCTTTTAATATTTGTACATCAAAGTTTTGAGCCAATCCATCAATAGCTATGATATTGAATGTTTGACATATGGATGATGCTTTGGCTCTAGTGGCATAGTAGATGTCCTATATTTTGTAGATGTATGAGCAAGATAATGAATGTTGAGTATGTCAAGTTGAAATTGAAGCATATCTAACAGATAGGTGTGAGTCACGTAATACCCCGTCTTTTGATATTTTGACTTGGTGGGGGAACAATAAATCCAAATATCCAATACTTGCGAGGGTGGCGAGGGATGTGCTGGCTATGCCTGTTTCTACAGTTGCTAGTGAGTCAGCATTTAGCACGGGGGGTCGTGTGCTTGATTCCTTTCGCAGTTCTTTGTCTCCAGTCACAGTTGAGGCTATTGTGTGCTCTCAAAATTGGTTGAAGGATCCAATTAAGTTAGATATTCGGGAGTCACTGGACGAAGTTGAGGTCTTTGAGGCGTTAGAATCAGGTAATACTATTATATTTTGTTTCTATGTTGGTTAATTTTTTTAATTTTGTAAGTTCTAGTTATTTATGAAGATTTGAACATGTTTTTGTCATAAATTATTAGGAATAATGTTTAACTCACGAGTGGCTCGGCTTGAGATAACTGAAGACTAATTTAATTTGATTTCATGGTAAGTTTTTATCTCTTTTTTATAATAATGCCCACTATATTGTTTATTAGTTTATTATCTCACGTGTAAATTTTTTTTCCTTTTACAGCTTTCATGGGAGATGGACAATTCACAACCGGACAGTGGACACATTAATGGATATTTTAATGACATGTATTATTAATTATACTTTTAGTTTGTTGATTTGATTATTTTGTTGTTTGTTATGGCTTGTAATAGAGTAGTGTAGTTATTATTAATTAGTTTTACTTGTAATTCTATTTGATATTTTTATTTTAGACTTCCTTTATATTGTAATGTCTATTTGTTTTGTTGATTTTAAATGTATGATTTATTATCTTAAAAAAACTAGGATTTAGAACTCTTTAATTAGAGCTTAGTATTTTCTTCAAATCAAATGTAACAACTTTTACAAAATTTGGTTGAAATGTAGCCAAATATTTCATGTAAAAATAGGCCAAAAAATTGATGTAAAGAAACCCAAAAAATGGTCCCAAAAAGTCCAAAATAAAACCCCAAAAAAGGCCTAAAAAAGTAAAAATGCTAAGAGGCCCAAACCAAAAAAGGCCCAAAATGTCATGGCCCAAACCGGCTTAATCCGGACTGGTGAAACCGGGGACCGGACCGGACCGGTCTATTAGACTGACCGGTCCGGTCCGATCCGGTATGTGTACCTTAGGACCTTACCGGTTTGGCCGGCCGGACCGGCCATTGAACAGCCCTAATCAGAACTAAGAATATCAGGGGGAATACAATGCACAGGGATATTACCCTCCTAGACAGCCCATTTGGCAATATTATGGGCTAAAAGATTAGCACCACGTCAAACATGAGAAACTTTCCAACTGATGTGATCCTCCAGCAAAGCTTTGATGTCACAAATCAGAGAACCAATAGACCAGTCTGGAGAAAAAAGTGGTAGAGTGAGGGCATTGCAGACCTGCAAATTGTCGCCTTGAAAGTCAATCAAAGGGTAACCAAGGAAACTAGCCTCCTGAACAGCAAAAAGAGCTGCTCTGGCCTCTCCCACAAGAGGAGTACCGGGAGGACTTCTCTTTGTCCACGCAAAGAGTATAGAACCAACATGATTCCTACAAACCGTAGCAAGCATAGAACAATGACTCCGAATGGCAACATCAAAATTAATTTTCCAACCATTGCCACAAGGTGGAGACCACCTAATGGACCGAATTGGAACCAAAGCAGACCAAGCATTAGAATGCTCCACATACAACCGGTGAATACACCAAATAATGTACCAAAGTCATCCTGTCTTCTACCATGCATCACTTGATTACGCGACAACCAAATAACATCCATCAAAATAGCAGCATGTAAAATAATGAGCTCAGACTGATCAGTTGGAAGAGACAGGGAAGGAACCGGATCTAAAAGAGAAGCAATCCACTGCTGAATAGTCCAATCCTTATCCGATTAGTGAGCAAACCCCACGGAGATTCCTGCCAAGCGAGAAGAGCCTGTGGACAATAGAAAAAGAGGTACACAAGAGACTCATCTTCCAGATCACAAAAAACACACGGGAGAGCAGCATGTCCCAAGTCAAGAGTCCGATGGAGATTGACTCTACACGGCAGAATATCCCAGGCCACTTTCCAAATAAAAAGCTTCAATCTATCTTGCAACTTTAACTTCCAAAGTTTCGGCCACAAATCCAATGAAAAAGAAGGAAGATAAGGTGGGGCAAAAAAAGTGAAGAGGTTGTAGGCAGATTTAAGAGAAAAGGAACCTTTGGGATCCAGATTCCAAAGAAGCCGATCAGGAGTAGAGGTAGCAGGGAGATGAATATTGAGAATAAAAGTGGCATCCTCCTCTTGAAACGTATGCCGAATCTTCAACTCATCCCACTCACGGGTGCCAGGAATAAAAAAATCCTCCACTTTGGAGGCGTCATGAATAAGAACATTCGAATTCCTTGGTTTAGGTAGAAAAAATTCAGCTTGCGGTACCCAAGGATCCAGCCAAGTATGCACCTCAGAGCCGGAAGAGATATGATAACAGCAGCCCGCTCGAAGAAAAGAACTAACCTTGGCAACACCCTTCCAAACCCAAGAAGGAGAACTAAAAGGAGTCGAATCCCAAATGTAAGAAGAATTCAGAAACTTAGCTCTAAGAGCAACTATCCACGATTTTGAAGAATTGGAATGAACAAGCCAAGCCAGTTTCAAAATAAAGGCACGATTGACAGACCACATCTGCCGAATGCCAAGACCACCAACAGATTTAGGGAGGCAAATAGAGCTCCAAGATTTGGGAGTCCAGTTGTGCCGTTTACCATCCTTAAAGCCCCACCAAAACGCATGAACAAAGTATCCAAATACAAACACAGGGATTTAGGCAACAAAAAATGTGACATAGTAAAAGCGGGAAGAGCAGAAGCAACTGCTTTAATCAAAACTGTGCGTCCAGCTTGCGAAAGAAGTTTCACTTTCCAACCCTCAATCCGATGCTTAACCTTGTCAACTAAGTCAGAAAACACCTGCTTTTTATTTTGACCAATCAAAAGGGGCACACCCAAATGCTTTCCTGGATTTTCAGAATTACGCAACTGCAATATAGAACAAATATCAAATTTGGCAGTAGGCCGAGTATTCCGGCTAAAGGTAACAGTGGATTTGCGCACATTAAGGTGCTGGCCAGACCAGTGAGCGTATTTCAAAAGGCATTGCATCACCACATTGGCTTCACTCATTGGGAAGAAAACAGTTGCCTACATTGGGGATAATAGCTTGTGGTATGCCCATGGCAATTTGTGGGGAGAAAGGTGGAATTTTTGTTGACGATAAGTAAACCGCGCGTGGGGGATGTGGCTTTTTCTTGTAGTGCCACCTCCATTAAAAAAGATGCTCATGGCAATTTGTGGGTTGCCATGGTGCCCCAATTCACACTAAGCCCTTCGATACAAACAAAAAAATAACCCACGAGCCCCACCACCACAACCCAGTTATGGAACCAGTGGTGGAACTAGGAATGCAATCGAAGGGGGCAAATTCCTAAGGGAAAATAACAAAAAAAAATTTTTTACTACGTAATGCAAAAAAAATATCTTAGAATTAAAATATCAAAAATTAAGGACTAAGAACACTAAAAATATTAAAATACACGTACTGTACTATTTACTGATACTGAGAGGTAGCAATTGGATCTTACGGGACTGCATTTTCTGAAAATATTGCAAAATAGCTTTGTTCTCAATAGTTTCAAAAATTTCACTCTCGATGTATACCACTATACTATCATTCATCCATTCATCTTTCATCTTATTACGCAAGTCAGTTTTGATAAACTTCATCGCAGAGAACACTCTCTCAACGGTTGCAATCGCAACTGGTAAGACCAATGCCAACTCAATAAGCTGATAAATCAATGGATATAGAATATGCTTTCTTTTCTCAACATCTTTACAGCAAGATCTCAAATATCTTGAAGCTCAAAAAAAACATCATGACTTCTCACATCATAAATATAGACCTCCAATTCATTTTTGTCTCTTTGGTACTCAATGTACCATGTTTCTAGCTCAAAAAAATAAATAAATCATTTAGTTAATGCATAATTTATATGAATCTATTTCAAAATTATGTATAATATTTAATTTAAATTTGAAATAAAATATAGAGTCAGATATGAATTTCAGAACTACTTAAAATATTTACCTATCATTTATCCTAAAAGTTTAAGTTATTAAACAAAAATAAATTCTATTATTCAATAATTTAGACTCTTTTTTAATGCAATTACTTCGAATTGGGTTTTGCAGCATATCTTACAAATTAAAGTAAATATTCCAATAATCTAATACTAATTCTTGCACGGACATTTTGCAGCATATCTTACAAATTAAAGTAAATATTCCAATAATCTTTAATTCATGGAATACTAATTCTTGCACGGACAATTCGAAGGAGGTGATTTGATTACTTCTTGATTTCGTTTTTTTTGTTTTGTTTTGTGATTTTATGGGGGTTTATTACCTATTAAATCATAAAAATATTTCTACGTATACTCTCAATTGATATTCAAGAAAAGTTTGTAAAAAACGAATATACCATATTAGTTCGAAGAAGACCTTACGTTGATGTGGTAATATTAGAGTCTAATAAAATTCCCCTAATAGAAGACCCTTCACGCAAAAACGGTAGGTAAGCAACCCCAATCCCAAACTGCAGGCTCTGTGACGCACACTTCACCACTTTACACCAAGCATTTGCACAAAGCAAACCTGACACGTCTACCCCTCACCATACAATCCCCGATGTCTGACCCCCTTCCTTGGTCTCTGAAGCTTCTTATCATTTTGGGTCTGGGTTTAAGGGGGGCGGAAGTCCAACGCAGGGAAAAAAGTTATTGGGGGTGAACTGAGCTTGACACATTAAAAAAAAAAAAATTTGAAAGATTTTTCAGGCATGGGGGGCGGCTGCCCCCCATCGTCCCTACGTAGTTCCGCCCCTGTATGGAACCACAACCTCTCCATCATCCCACAGTTTCCTAGCAAATAAAAGTTCAGCCAAAATACTGGGTTCTACTGCAGAAAGAGAGAGAGAAGAAACGAAGAAGAAGCAGTAATGATTCGTTTTACTTCACAGAGAGATGGGGGGAAGAGCACTGATCTTTTGCAGGTGGGTTCGAGGAAACAGCGAAAATCTACACGGGATTTGCGGATTTTGGAGATTCGCCCCGGGGGGTGTTTTGGGGATTTTGGAGATTCGCCCCGGGGGGTGTTTTGGGATTTTTGTCATGAATATACACGTGGCTTTTCATTTAATTAATTATAATTATTTTTTAACTGAGTTGTTTATTTTCACGTGTACTCAATTAACTACGTGTGTAATTATATCCATTAAGTTGACGATATGATGAGTATGAGATTAGATCTAAACGTTAGGAATATTTTTAAGAAAAAATGAATTCTGAGAACCAATCTAGAAATAAGTCAAACTCCAAATTCGCTAGAGATATTTTTAAGGAAAAATGAACTCTAGGAACTAATATGGGAATAAGTCAAATTTCAAGAATTTGTGGAGATATTTAGCCTAAATTTATTTAGACACCCCATTAGTTTTTCTGCTTTAAAATATTAGATCTCTTTTATACATGAATATATGAACGTATATATGCATTATGCAATATGTATGAACTTATTTATAAACATATTATTATTTCGCCCCCTAAACAAAATTTTTTTTGATCTGGTTCATAGATCCGATACGACGCCGTCTTTACCGTTCCGTCAACCGTTTTATCTTATAACTGGTGGTCCAAGTCTTCCAAGACACTCGAAGTCAATATAAAGCGACAGACATAGAATCCCCCACCGTTCTCCTCGTTACCCAGATCAGATGGCTCACACTCTGCCCGACGACGTCGTGTTGAACATCCTCTTACGCCTCCCAGTCAAGTCCCTCTGCCGCTTTAAGTCAGTTTCCAAACACTTCCTTTCCGCCATATCCGACCCCTTTTTCCTCCGCTCCCACCGTCACCAATCCCGCCAAAACCCTAACCTCCTCTTCCTCAAGCATTCTCCTCCAGCCAGTGACAATCCCAACAATTCCATCCATGTCCCCGCCCACTCCACAGTCGAATTCCTCTCTAGGGATACGAGAGGCATTCCCGTCGATTTTTTCACCCTCTCGATTCCCGACTCCGTCTACCTCCTCCCCTCCTCCCGCGGAGACGTCGTTTTCTTCGCTGGAGAGAAAGTGTTTTACGCCTGCAATCCCAGCACTCGCGAATTCACCAAACTGCCCCCACCCAGCGACTGTACCTCCGGCGAGATCAACGCCGGGTTAGGGTTCAACCGGGACACGAAGGAGTACGTCCTGATTCACCTGTTCGATAACAGCCTGAACCATAATTACGAAATCATCCGCTGCGAGACCTTGCGGTTCTCGGATGGCGAGGCCGGGGCTTGTTCTTGGAAAGGGGTGGACGATATCTGCCCCTTCCCGGTCAGAGGCTGGGGGGTATATGTAGACAACGGGTTCTACTGGATGATCTTCGACGAGTACGACCATCCAGAGAACGAAGCCATCGTGTCGTTCGATTTGGAGAAGGAAGTGTTTCGCACGGTAGCGCCGCCGCAAGGAGTGCTCGACCCGGACGCGTTGTGGTCCTTGGTTGAGTTGAGGGGGTTCTTGTGCTTGGTCGACCACGCGACCAGGCCGTTTGTGGTGGATATCTGGGCGATGAAGGATTGTGAGAGGCACGAGTGGGTAAAAGATTACAGTATTGATGTAGAAGGTTCTATTCCATCTGCTATTCCCTTGGTTCTAGATTACTGGGACGGAGAGATTTTGATGGATGAGAAGCAGGGGAACGTATGCTGCTACGATACGAAGGCCAAGAAGATTAGAAGATTTGGGGGGAAACCTATTGAAGGGGAGTGGACGTGGCTTTGCCTTTATACAGAGAGCTTTTTCTCTCTAGCAAGTACGTAGGATTGGACCTTTTTGTCTTTCTGTTCTTTTTACCTTCATAGATTTGTGGCTGATTTTTAAGTCACTATGTATGATGTTTGTCGTGATGGGTTAGGGAAGTTTCCCCAAAATGCGATTCTCAGTATTCTTCCAAGTTAGGAAATTCTCAAGAACAGCTTATATGTTTACCATTTGCTTTTATTAGTTTCGTTGATGTTTCTTGTTGAATAATGGACAATAGTTATGATGTTCAATGAAGGTTTTGCGAAATGACATGATGTTGTCAGTACCATTCTCCAAAGATGCAACCGAAAGTTAGTGGGATCATTTATGTTGGTGTGATCGAGTAAGAGCTAACTTTGTTTTTCTTTCTTTTCACTTTTAGCAGTTATTGTTAGTGGTATTATGTTGCAAAGATGGGTATACAATGTGAGAGTCACTGGGTTGTGTGGCTGTCAAAGTGCCTAGTTTATATTGTCCTACCATGAGATAGTGTTTAATCTTCACTTTTGTCTTGTTGATTGTTAAAACCGCATCAAAATGAGTCATATCGATTGAGGTAAGCAGTTGGCCATGAATATTCTGCTAGTGGAATCAATAAGTTCAAAACTAATGTGTGCTAATGTGGTGCCAAACGTATGAGACAGTACTGCGTCAAATTTGTGTCTCGAGGGGCTGAAGGCAAAAGAAGTTGAAAAAAAACTTCTAATCTATGTTGAGAAGGAAGCTACGTCTATCATCTTACTTTGTCTGCTCTTTCTTTTAAGACACTTCATTCGACTCTACAAACAAGTTCTATATGTCTTCAAGTGACTATCTCCGCTGAACCTGTGTGATTGGCTTTGAGATATTGCAAAAATTTGTAGTTAGGTCGTCTGTTGTTGAAGTGCCCCTGTAGAGTTGCCTCTCAGAGGTTTGGTGGAGATTTCTGGCCAATATAAAGCAAAGCAACTACTGGTTTCTGCACCTTGATAAGCTTGTCATCAACAAGGAGAGTTCAATATGTTTCACTCGCGTGTGCTGATATTGCTTTTAACATTCTTAGCGCTGTTATCAATATGTGGTTGTGACTAGTGAATCCGGACTACAATTACTCTGTTGCGTAACAAGTCTAGAACTGGTTTAGATTGGTGTGAGGGGCTAGTCTGCCTTAGGTCTTCCGTTTTGGTCCATAGTGGTTTCATGACAAATTTTCAATGATTTCTATTTGCGGGTTTGTCATCTTGATGTTTCTCTGGCATCGTCCTACAATTCAAAGAAAGTAGTTTAAAACAGATTTAGTTGGGAAGTCTTTTTTTCTTGTCTGAGGGAGCTATTTTCTAACCCAGACTCGTGCAAAAAGTTATTGAAATCAGCTGAACAATATCTTCTATGAGTGTAGGTTGTTATTTCTGCCTCGTGGCATGCATATTACCCCATGATATATTATTTTTTGAGGAAGCACCTCTTGGCATGCTTGTTACCCCATTATTTTTGGAGGGCGCTTAAGATCAGTGGAAGGTTATCATGCATTCCGTTTGTTTTATGATTGGAAGGTTATCTTGTTACCTGACTTTTCCATGTCGTGGTTGGAGCTTGACAAGTAATGTATCACTGTTCCATCTTTTGGATCTTCTGTGATTGGAGAATGGGGATGTGGAGGACCAAAACCATATCTATCAAACAATAGATTCTCTCGTGGATGAGAGGCAGTTTGGGCGGTGACCCCAGTTTAGTGAAAGAAATAGTTTTGGCTTTCTGATGGCACGAGACAGTAGGTGCAGGAACACGTTGGGTTGGGTGGGTCTCTAAAGTGGATTTTTAGCTTGCAAATTACTGGACTTGTTTATGGTTCCGATAGAGAGATAAACATAGCATATGAGTCTTATAGTAGGGTTTATACTGTTCAATAGTTAGTATGGACAATATTGAATGCTGTGGCTTGTGGGATTTATGTGCTGTGTCTATCATTTCCCAAATTGAACGGGCAGAGGATCTTGATCCTAAATTGTTGGAGTAGGCTTGGACTCAAGTTTTGTGCCGGATCGGTTGACTTAATTTTTTATTCAATTAGCATTTTTCTTTTTTGGCTTTTAGACCCAATTGGCTTATAAACTCGGGAGTTCAACTTATTCCCCTAAACCCAAATCTGTCACTCTCTGACGACTTAGAGGCATGTTCATTTTAAAGAAATTTTTAAAATTTGAATCTAACTCTCTAAAATTACAATCCCAACATTATTTCTACACAAATACTAATACAACTCAATATTACTTTTTTTATAAACATCAATATTACTCAACAACTTCTACACAAATACCAATAAATTTTAATATCACCTAAATATTTATATTATACTTAAAATTCTTAAAATTTTACCAAAACGAATATGCTAACTTCGGTTGCTGCCTTTCGAACCAAAAATTTAGAATCAGCTAGGGAAATTAACAAAGATGATGATGTTGTAGATGATGAACTCGTTGTATAAGCTTCAACGTGGATTGGAATTGTTCCTTTTAAATTTGTGGAAAGACGAGGTTTTTCTTTTTAAACTACGTTTGATTTCACCATCCCGTAAGTTTCTAAGTAAATCCCATGCATGGGGTAAAAGTGGATCCATATATAACACCAGTAGTTCCAATATCCTAATGGGAACTAATATTTAGGTTGCGTTGGACTTACTAGCATGGAAAGTTTGTTGAGTTGCCTTTAGGTTAGATATGTTTTTGTTGTTGTTAGTTTAGAATCCTGAACTCGACGACCGAACTGGTCTCTGAGTTAGCATGGAAATGGCACAGCGAACAATTAAGTTTGGTATGTAGGAAGAAGAATGTAAGCAAGTACGCGACATTCAATGGTCAAATGGCAACGAGGAACCTCCGAGGAGGAGACTTTTACAGTTACCAACTAATTAGCACCAACATGCATTCTAAGAAATTAAGAATAGTAGGAAGAAGAAGAAGAAAAAAAAGTTCAGAGCGTCTTTATAAAGCCCAACTTCTGATCTTGGAGCTTTTCTGCAATAATTTCTATATCAGGAGAAAACACACAGCAATTAGTTCGAGGAGTTTTGCTTAATCCTCTTTAGATGGGTTTGCGTCTACTTTTTCTAGTGGTTTTCTTGGTAGTAGCCACCTCCGGCTCAAACACCTCGTATATCGTCACCACCCTACCTGGTTATTCCGGCGAGCTTCCCTTCACGCTTGAAACTGGGTGAGTAATTCTTTTTTCTTTTTTTGTTTCATTCTTCTAGTTTTTCTTTTGTACATGTCCTTTTGGAGGACCGAGCTCCTCTGCACGCAGCACGGGGAACAATTCCTCCAATCCAAAACGTTGCTTTAAAATATAGGACCAAGATCCTTCCACGTCATCGATCCGCGTCAAACTCAAGATTAATGTAAAAATCTGACGGACAGACTAACGGCGGCTGTTCATGCTTAACTCATGAGATCGAAAAATCTCCAATGGCTAGTGAATCAAACTTCTGGCAATATTTAGTAAGGAAATTTCTTTTCCTTTCTGAAAACATAAGAAAAATATTTATGAAAAAGATAACAAGAGGAACAAAATCATACAGAAGAAGGCTTTAAAACAAAAGCTAAAGACAAAAAAATCCCAACCCTGTACTCCAATCTTCTCAATCGAACAACACAGAGGAGCTCTTGCCTCTTTGATCCGTTTTCGATTCTGCTGATACCTGAAATTCCTCAAGGCCCTTGCCAATCAAAGTTGCCAAAACGGTTTCCTCCTAAGCAAATTCAGAAATGCCGAAGTTAAGAGTGGGTATTGTTGTTTTTGCCGATTGGCACATTTCCACTACAAAATCACTAAGCTTAACCGAAGTAGAAGAAATCATACTTCTGGGATGAAGAAAATAGATTCTTCAGGTTGGAAAAGAATTAAACAGCCATAGAAATCAATCCGGTCACGAACAAATCAGAAGGAATTAGATCTACCCGAGGTTTCAGATCTGTTCGCACAAAACTTCACGTTCAAAAGAAGAAACTCGAACACCGGTTGTCCAAAAAATTCTAATCTTCAAAATCACGAACCAAAGTGCTTATGAAATCGAAGTCCTCAGGAGCAAACCCACGATAGAGCGGTATCATATCTGTCTGTGTTTAATGGCTGTGTGAAGAAAAAATGAAGAAAGCTCCTAGAAAAACAAGAAAAACGTGAAGGGTGTCGCCGTTAGCTCGTCCGTTAGGTGACCTTTCATTTTTTTTAATATTAATCTTGAGTTTGAAACAACGGTCTGGATTGGAGGAATTGCTCCCTGTGCAATACCCTGGGGATTGCTCCCTGTGCAATACCCTAGGGATTGCAGAGGAGCTCGGTCCCGAGTTCTCTGCAACGATGGCGTCCCTCAGATTTTTCCTTCTCCAGGGTGCAAACAGATCCCAAAAAGTTGTATTTTCTTTTCATGATTGGTAAAGAGTCTGGAAATGTGAATAAGTTTGTGTTGGATTTTGCGCCATGTAGATATATCGGTGTGGGGGATAACGAGACCGTGCAGCTATTTTACTATTTTGTTGAGTCCCAGAGGAGCCCTTCCCAAGACCCTCTCCTCATTTGGCTCAGTGCAGGCCCCGGTTGCTCTGGTCTCAGCGACTTTTTCTTTGAGAGTGGTATGTTTCTCATCCCCGCATTCATCTTTGGGAAAAGGGTTTTGAGCAAGGCATATTATGTAGATGCCATGCAAACATATCTCAAGTCTTATTCGATTGTCACTTTCTTTTGTCTTGTTTCTTTAATTGTTTTTTAAGCCCACCCCCACCCCAACTAAAATGTGTCACATTTGTGTCGACTTAGTTGAATTTGTAGAATTGGATTTACCTAGGAGTTGGCTTTGGGGTTGGCCTGTGGTACAGGGGTCTTGTCCGAGTTTCCATGCAAAATTTCATAGCCTACCAAACCAGAGAGTACCATGGTATGCCTCAACTAGTAGACTGAGGAGTTGGAAAATATACTGCCGACTATTTTTATGGAGGATTCAAGCTTTAAGCCCCCCACAGCGTTATCTATATTCATAGTGAGTGCCAAATGTTTCCTTGCCCTTTAATACTATATACGTTGCTGTTATATAGGTCCTTTAACTTTCAAACTTGGAGATTACAATGGGAGCCTACCAACGCTTCAGGATAACCCATGGGCATGGACGCAGGTCTGAATTCAACTGCACTTGTTGCAATGTTTTCGTCCGTTTTGGGAGATTGTGCTAGTTTTGGTCATATTTTCTTCTTTTCTGTTGAATGAAATGCAATGTTGGTTGGTTTTTCAGGGCCTTAACATCATATATTTGGACGCGCCAGTTGGTGCTGGATTCTCTTATTCGAAAAGCTTAGACGGCTATTATATGGACGACTATAAATATGTGGCACAGATCTATGAATTTATTCAGAAGGTGTGAGGAAGTGGAAGATGAGAGATTATATAAATTGTACTTGGTGAAGACCAGGTGTCTGTTATTGCCAATTTGCTGCTGTGGTTCAGGTGTTTTAACTTTAACTAGTTTACAACTCTATGCATGCAGTGGCTGACTGAACACCCTCAGTTTCTGGAAAATCAGTTCTATGTGGGTGGCGAGTCGTTCAGTGGCGGGCCTGTTCCGATGATTGTGCAACAGATAGTGCTAGGTAATTCAAACTTATGAGAACCAAATCTTAACTGAGCTTTCTTCTTATTAATCTTTCTGCATTTATTTTTAACCAAATACCATCTAGCTTTTACATGACGTTTATTAAACAAAAATTTTATTAAAAATTTTACTTTTATCAAACACACTTTAAAATTTTACTTTTATTTTTATTTTTATTACTTATTCACTAATTTCAATACCACCTCTTTTTAATACCAACACAAAATTTTATTAAAATTTTGAAAACAAACGCATTGTTTAATCTTTAGCTTATTCCCCCCCACCCCTTAAGAGCCAAGCAGCAGCAGAATCTGTTTTCTTTTTATTACAATTTTGATTTGCTAACTAATGGTTCACTAATATTGGTATTTGGTTTCATCATGGTGTTGCAGGTAACGAAGCTGGATCGGTGCCGATGATTAATCTAACCGTACATGTTCTAACTATATTTTCTCAATAAAAGAGTATCATGATCGTTTCCTGTTTTCAGTTCTCCTACCACATCTTTGAAGCATTCCCAGTTTGAAGTTTAAAAATTTGGTGGGTCAAAATATGCTTAAATTGTTATCAGGGGTATGTGCTCGGTGCTCCAGCGACAGATGCATTCACGGACAAGAATTGTAGAGTCAAATATGCTCATCGGCTGGCTCTCATATCAGATCAACTCTATGAGGTATGGTCTTTAACAAGTCTGCTTCTTTTTTCTTACTTCTACCAACTCTTCTGCTAAGTGGGTTTCGTGCTAAACTATGCTCTGTTTCATCCTTTCTAGTCGGCCACAACAAGTTGCAATGGCAATTTCGTGAATGTAGATTCTAGCAATTATCAGTGCTCCTCAGACATTGATGCTATCGATAAGGTTGGAGGATTCCAAAGATGATGTCTTTTCTTCATGGACTTGTTCCATCATCAACTTTCGATATGATGCATGACAATGGTGGTCATTTGAATTTGTAGCTGGTAGGCAACATAAATTTTGAGATTTTGGAGCCCGATTGTGTTAATGGATCCCCAGAACAGAATGAAGACGCAGAGTCGCTCCCCAGATCTCTCTCAGAAAAGCCTGGTCCTTCCTATTGGTGCCGTGTAAACTCCTTTCTCTCTCTCTCTCTCTCTCTCTCTCTCTCTCCAACTACATTTCTGGTCTGTGGAATGGCTTGTAACAAGAAGGAATTTTATTTGATTTGAAAACTTTAGAAACAACTAAACATGATAATTCTTTTATTAGTATTGTATTTGAACAAATTCAACTGATCTTAACCAGAGTTACAACCATATGCTCTGCTCCAACTGGGCGAATAATAGAGGTGTCCAAGAAGCTCTTGGTGTCCGAGAGGTATGTGCATCGTATCATTTCTCAGAAGATACAGTGACAAGAAAGAGAATCACAAAACTGTTTCTGTCATGTTTACCAGGGGACAAAAACCTTTTTTCAATACTGTAATACCACCTTATCGTCAGCGTACACGCAAATAGTCACGAATGTTGTCGGTTATCATCGAAATCTCACGAACTCCAACCTTCGACTTCTCATATACAGGTAAAAAACCTAGCCAGATAATTTGCTACTTTTTCCATATTTGAATTATATTCTCTTGCACATTCCTCACTTGTTGATCAGATTCTCTCTTAATTGGTAGGCCTAACACGTGTATATTTTAATTCCAACAGCGGCGATCATGACATGCAAATACCAAACATCGGCACACAAGAATGGATAAAGTCTCTCAATTTGAGTATGGAAGAAAGCTGGAGGGTATGGTCTGTAGAAGGTCAAACTGCAGGGTGGGTTTCAAAGTCATAATCTAGTAGAACTCCTCTCCTTTCCAATCCTTGAAGATAGTCTCAAATAGCTTCTATTTGATGGACTTGCAGGTACACGAAGAAGTTGATCAATGAAAATTTCAATTTGACATATGCAACCGTAAAGGTAAGAATAATCCTTCACTTGTTTACGAAATCTAAATAGAATCGTACACATGCTTGATCCAAATGAAACCGAAGTTTCATATATATGTTCTCTTTCCTTCACAGGGTGGAGGCCACTTGGCTGCTGAAACCAATTTTAAGGAGTGTGGAGCCATGATCGATAGGTGGATGGCTTATTTCCCTCTTTAATTGTGATTGATTCAAATTTCGTTAGGTGGTCTGTCATTGTGTAAGCGCGTTTTGTTAGCACCTCCAAAATGATTGCAGTGCAGAATGATTTGAATAAAGAAACTCCAAACGTTCTCGACTCATTTTTTTGCTGAATAATACTGTTAGGCTTGCATTTTTAAGAGTTAGAATCATACAAAGATAAACCTACATAAAGCCTAATCACCCGGCTGCAAAAGAAAATTAGCAGGATTTCAAAAGGGATCGGTAAAACCATTATATGCTCCGTGCTAGGCAGAGGGAGTGGGTGGCCGTAAATAGTAGACTTAGCTGCCGTAAACCTAGACGGGCTAGTAATAAAAGCGTTGACAACCTAAACAGGCTAGCAGGATCCCAAACGTTCTCGACTTGCTTGTCCCTTCAGACTGCTAGACAAACTCTGCCAGTTCTGAGGTACTGCTAGCTGATGAATAAAGAATAAAAATAGGCTGTTAAAATTGGAATGAGCAACATTGTGTGCTGCATTTTGTTTTCTTTTCTAAACAATATAACATTCGTTCATTGATACCAAAATGACATCAAGGAGGTTTGAACGTACACGCATGTTCCTGGTACAACATATTTGTAGGTAATACATCAAATGGAATAATTCCATAGGACTTCCTGCTGCAGTCCACTTAGCCAGGTAGTGTGTCTTGGAAATTTGGAATTTGCCAGGAGGGAAGCTTTAACAAAGCTCCATGGTGGCAACTTCCTCGTCATTTGACGTATGACTTCGATGGTTGTATCAATGTGGTCCTCCACCGGGTGACTCGGGTCATCGATGCAATTAATTAACAACTAGTGAATCCTTCAAAAGTAGCCCGCTGAAGCTGTGGAGTTTCAGCTTCTCCGGCAGCCACTCCCGCTGCCATGGTTTCTGCCATTAGGGGGTACTTCACCGTTCACCTCCGGAATAATGTCAGTCCGTGCCCATAAAGCTCTGCCCAGATGGTTTTAGCAAATACATGCATGCAATCTCAGTAAGGGAGTTCCTGACAGCAGCATGGCATCACAGTTTATTTTGACAGAACCAGGCCTTGACGCTTGTCAAATGCGCATTTCCTGCTGCGCTTGCTCTTTCTTCCCATGCATGCTGCTAAATGATCTTTGTAGGCTGTAGCTCTTAAGAATCTGCTGTAAGATTGTGTTAGGATCCGCAGGAGTGAGTTTGTGGACTCCCTGTTTTCTGGCGAACCAGAGGAGATCCATTGCTACTGCAGTATAGATAACAAAAACGTGCTCCTCAGTTGGATCAATATATATATTCGCCAGTCGCCATGGACAGAATTTATCATGATTTTGAGCCAATCAACAATCGACAGATGTGTCAAAGAGTAGCATCGTGTGCTGAAAGATAGTAGAATAGAGCTTTTAGAAAAGGTCCGAAAGCTTTTAGATTGCATCTACAAATACACTTCAATAGTAACAGAGCAGAAATTACAATTCTGAAGAAATTTTGTACTTAATATAAATTGCATAGAAGTGCTTCACATTATTATTAGTATTATTATTATTGATAATTGGTAAGTGCATTAATGAAGAAATTTCATCAAGATTTAATTTAGGGGATCACAGAACGAAAAATAGAAAAACAAAATCTTTTAAAAAACAGGTTTTTAGGCTAAGATAAAAAAAAAAGCCTGTTAGCTTAATGGGTAAATCAAAGATGCGTGTTATTATTAAAGCAAGCCCTAAAAAAGACACACCGTACCATGCACCACCCCCATTTGGCACATTCTAATCGGCTCCTGTTGTGTTGCGTTGGGCTTTGGTGGGCTTTAGCTTTAACAGAAGAAAAGGGTTGTATAGGTTAAATAGAAAGCTGTACAGTTAAATGTACTCGGATAACGTGCAGATCAAGCCCATCCTTTGGGTGGGCTTTGCCATTTTAGCAAACGGCCGGCCGGGCTGCCAGTGTGCACTTTGACCGTGTGGCTGCGTGGACGCTTACTCGTGCGTCACGTGTCCCAAAAGTGAAACGAAATTACCATCTTGCATGTTCCGTTGAACTGGGCAAGTGGAAATATTGTTGAAGTTCTGTTTTGGTTAGAACTTGGAGATATGCTCCTATGGTCACATGTTCAGTCAAAAAATTATAAATATTTAGGACTCTTTGGTGATATTATTAGTATTTTGGTGATGGGCTCGTCCACTACATAGCAATTATAGCTCAAACTGAATATTTTACGGCAAGTATGCTCTTATGGTCAAACCCAAGAAGCGTTGCTACATTGATTGCCCCCTCCTCTTTTTGATTAAAAAAAAAAAACCATAAACATGTGCAGATTTATGATTTTTGACTGTGAATTGGAAACATTTTTTTCTACCAAAAATCTCGACCCTCTACTTCTTTTCGGTAACAAAAATTAAGATAATAGTCTTGTCCTTTTTTTAGTATGTTCGTCTCAACTCGTAAATAGGTATGCTTTGTATTCAAGCGACATTGGGAGTACTAGCATTTATATGCTTCTGAAAAGGTTTATTTTATAACAAAAAAAGAAAGAGAAAAGTCATCCCTCTGATTACCAATGTAATTTCAAATAGAGTTTTAAACTATCAATCTTAACACATTAAATCCTAAAACTTCAACAATTAATCAAATCGCACTATAAAGTAATTAATTAAATGGTATCGTATGATTCATTCATAACATATATGACACGAGTTTGATTTTTAATTTTTTTTATGCGTAAATTAATAAAATTTAATAATTTATGAATTTAATGTGTCAAAATTAATAATTTAGTTATTTATTTAAAATTATATTAATAATTAGTGAACTAAAAGTGATATTAAAAAAAAACAACAAAAAGTTATTACAAATCTCTACTCGCTGTACGGTGGGGATAGAATCACTTGATATGGATTTTTTTATTTTTTTTAAGCACATCCTCACTACTGGATGAACCGGTAATTCCTCCTTTCTAGGAACAGCAGCTAAACGGCTGGTCAGCAACACAGGAAATGTCGGTATGCTGTACAGCATGTTTGTGCTCCGGGGGCCACAAGCTGACAAGCAGGTAGCCGAACCAAAGGTCAGCTACAACATGCAGATGCTTTAAGGGCAGTGGAGTAAATTAGATGAGACACTGCGTGATTGGATAAAAATAATAAATAATAATAAAATTAATTAATTTTTTATGACACTTGGCAAATTGTGATTAGATAAAAAAAAAAACTTTCGTTAAATTCCCTTAACGGAGTTAAGCTTAGTCACCTATTGTACTAACGTCACAAATGTACTTACTGATTTCTTTCGAGGCATTGCTCTAACATGTTTTCTCCTCTTGAATATAAAAGTCATTTGATCCGACAAGCAAATTCAATGTTTTTATTCCATCGGGATCCCAGCTATCGTTTTGGTAGGTGCGCTTACAAGCAACAGAAATTCCAGACTTACAGTTAGCACCAATATTACGCCAAAGCTGCATTCAACAAGAAAGGAGAAAAAGCGCCAGAAGTAGTATTTATTAGCCCACTTCCTGGATCTTCATTTCTTCAAGTTTCTATCAGCCAAGAGAGAGTTTGCTCTTGGCGCAATTTGAGTATGGCACCAAAAGCAACCAAACAGCGGCTTCTGAGAGTTTTCTTCGACCCTCGTTGGATAGGTGTGCGTTTGCTTCTTCTGTTGGTTTTGTTAGTAACAGATACTTCCGGTTCAAACAGCTCAACCATCGTCACCACTCTACCTGGTTATTCCGGAGAGCTACCCTTCTCGCTAGAAACTGGGTGAGTAACTGATAATTTCACACTGTATTATAGGCAGCTCTACCCATTTCTCTCTGGGAATGCTAACAGCGCATGCATTCCATTCGGTTCTTGATGCGTTTAGGTACATCGGTGTTGGGGATAACGAGACTGTGCAGCTATTCTACTATTTTGTGGAGTCCCAGAGGAGCGCTTCGCGAGACCCTCTGGTGTTTTGGATCACTGGAGGCCCCGGTTGCTCTAGTCTCGCCGGCTTTTTCTTTGAGAGTGGTATGTGTTTTCTTCTTTTTCTCTCTAAATAGGATTGTGCATTGCGTTTTTTGGTTTTTAACATTTGGGTTGGAGTGTTTGGTTACTGAGAAAGAAGTAATGAGGATGTTCTTCCATCTTCAGAGATGTTCGGTAAGTGTCCCGGCCTCTTAAAAAGTCCTTCCGAATCTTGCCATCTTGGGCCCACGCCACACCCACCAGAATGGCTTGGGTTTCTTAGGTTTCTGGACTCGGCCTCTCATTTTGGGGCCTAATCTCCATGCAAAATTTCATAGCCCAAGCATACCCTGAACAATTTTGTTCTGCAGGTCCTTTGACCTTCACCCTTGGAGATTACAATGGAAGCCTACCAACACTTGAGGATAATCAATGGGCATGGACGCAGGTGTGGTGAATCAAATTGCAATTGTTCGATCTTTTCTCACATTTTCTTGCCAAACCGACTGTTATAACTTTGTTTCTTTGGTCATCTTGATGAAATGTGCTTATGGTTTTCTCAGGGCCTAAACATCATCTATATGGATGGACCCGTCGGTACTGGATTCTCTTATTCGGAAAGCTTAGATGGATACATTATGGACGACTATAAATTTACGGCGCAAGCCTATGAATTTCTACAAAAGGTGTGTAAGAGAAAGTGGAAAAAAAAAAAAAAACAAAATAAAAAGGGAAGAGAATTATATATATTACTTTGTAAAGACCAGGTTTCTGTTCTTTTGGGTTCGATTAAGATGTTTACATTTAGTCATCTAATTCTAAGTTGCTATGCAGTGGTTGGAAATCCACCCAATTTTTGAAAAATCAATTGTATGTGGGTGGTGACTCGTATTCTGGCATACCAATCCCAATGATTGTGCAGCAGATTGTACTAGGTAAGTTATGTTGATGAGAACTGACACTTACCTAAACTTCTTCTCCCCAATCTGTATGTCTTTTCTTGCCAAAGCTTTTTTTTTTTTTTTTTTTTCTCCTTTCAGTTGCCGCTTGATTCAAACTAATTAAGCAACCCTAGTAGACATAAAAAGCTGTTCTGGATTGAAATGGGACCGCTCGAGGTTGTTCAAAACTGTAGATCTAACATGGGCATTGGGTTTGATCATCCTGTTGTAGGTAATGAGGCTGGAAGCGTGCCGATGATTAATCTAAAGGTACATGATCACGATCTAACTATCTTCTCTAATGATATAGGAAATGAACTTGAGATGTTTCTTCTAGAGTAATTACAGTAATCGCTAGCCTTTTAGACTTCATCTAAGATTCTGAATCGTCAGTGCTTGTTTTTCTTACATATTTGTGAAATTAATGTCAGGGATATGTGCTTGGGAACCCAGTCACAGATTCATTCACTGACATGAATGCTAGAGTCCCTTATGCTCAACGGCTCGCTCTCATATCAGATCAACTCTATCAGGTAAATGATTCCAGACAAATAATCATGAACTTATGACAAGTATATTGCATTATAACTTTCTTCAATCAGACTCCAGGCAAAGAAGGATATTTCCTTGGAACTTGTTTATGTCATCAATTAAATTATTGTACTAGGTTCAACACGATGCAAGATACATCATATACATCACATGACAGCCTTTCATACTTTATAAGGATATTTTAGGATATAGACATAGCCATTGGGTCTCTTGTTGGCATTTTTCATCATACTAATAACTCAGGCGGCACGTTTCACATACTCCTGCATGGTTCCAGCAGGATTCCACAGTTTACAAACAAGAGTAGTGTTTTTCAGTTGTCCTTCCCTGTCATCCTTTTT
Organism: Morella rubra; assembly: GCA_003952965.2. NCBI lineage: Eukaryota > Viridiplantae > Streptophyta > Magnoliopsida > Fagales > Myricaceae > Morella > Morella rubra. The sequence continues at coordinate 3,174,788 of CM025853.1, read as the reverse complement.
AGGTTTATCAAGTATTATAATCTTTACCTATAAATTAAAAAAAAAAGAAGTTTATAATCTTGGTTTGCCTTATCTCTAGGCATCTCTGCCACTGAATGTGCTTAGTTCTAACTTCTAAAATGTTACGTTTCATGCTTTCTAGTCGGCGAAAACAAGTTGCGATGGCAATTTCGTCAACGTAGATGCTAGCAATTATGAATGCACCTCAGACATTGATGCCATCAGTGAGGTTAGAGGATCCACAAACAGTGTCTTTAGTTAGACCTGTTTCATCACCGAACTTCCACTGACACAGACAAAGTTATCATTTGAACTTGCAGCTGACAAACGACATAAATTTGGTACACATTTTGGAACCCTACTGCAGTAATGCAATGCCCGAGCCAACTGAAGATGTAGAGTCGGTCCGTAGATATCTCTCAGAGAAGTCTAGTCCTGCATTTTGGTGTCGGGTAAACCTCTCTCCCTCTCTTTCTAAATGCATGTGTGTGGACATGCCAAGATATCCGATCTAATGTTCAACTAGTTCAACTGATTAACACATTGCTCAACTCCTACCAGAGTTATAATCATATGCGCTGCTACATCTGGGCAAACAACAAAGGTGTCCAAGAAGCTCTTGGGGTCCGAGAGGTATGTGCAGTGTATTAAATGTCATAGTATCCAACAGTCACCAACTATTCTCACTATAAGTTTCTTGTGTGATGTCAACCAGGGGACAAAAACTTTTTGGCAATACTGTAATACCACCTTAGCTTATACCAAGTCTGTCACCAATGTTGTCGGTTATCACCGGAATCTAACAAACGCTGACCTACGACTTCTGATATACAGGTAAAAGTTAGCAAGATACTACTAGGATATCTGCATCCATTTATCGTACCGTCATTTCACGTTATCAATCCAAGTTCCTAGTTTAAAACGATGCATGTGAACTATACAATTATAAGAAGAATCAGCAAAACTTTTTGGCTTTCTATGATAAAGTTCTTGAACTTGAAATTCCTTCTTTGTTTTGCCTAAACCTCTTCTTTCATTAATCGTGTATGGACCTTGAAGCAAATCTTTCCCTGCACATCAAGGACCATTTTCTTTCTTTCATGTTTTTTTTTGCCACAAATAGCATCAAGGGTTTGGGACTGTAAAATCCTGCCTTTTTCTTCTTCAGTTACTGGCTAAAATATGGTCCAAGTAGGTAATGCCTAATCTTTGGACCCTAGACTTAGGTTCTCTCTCAACTTCTTATATAGGACCCTAGTCTTTATTCTCGTTTGTTTATCTGTGCTAAGGAAATTTGACTAATTCACTAGCCTTTAGTACATCAATAGCAGTGCGAGCAAATCTAAGTTTGTAACATTATGGGCTAATACAATTTGATTCCAACAGTGGCGATCATGACATGTCCATTCCACACATTGGCACACAACAATGGATTAGTTCTCTTGGTTTGACTACGGATGAAAGCTGGAGAGTATGGTCTACTGGCGGTCAAACTGCAGGGTGCGTTACAAGTTTCAAATCCCTTGCAACCCCACAACACCCCTCTCCCCCCCCCAACCAAAACTCCGGCCAAAAAAAAAAGAGAAAGATCTCACTCCCCCTATGTTCCAATCTTGAATCTTGAGATAGCAGTAACCTGAAATATGTTCTCTTTCTCGAACTTGCAGGTACACAAAGAAGTTGATCAATGATTATTTCACTTTGACATTTGTGACTGTAAAGGCAAGAACAATCATCACTCAATTCCTTGATCTAAATATTGTTTTCAGAGTGGAGGCCTAAACAGAGTCTCATATGTTCTTTGTCCTTGTATACAGGGAGCAGGCCACTTTGCTGCAGAATACATGGTTAAGGAGTGTGCTGCCATGATTGATAGGTGGATGGCTTATTTCCCTATTTAAGTGACAGATTGAACTTGTTAGGTGATCTAATTTTGTGGATGGAAATTTTAGCATTTCAATAGTGATTGCAAAATAAGAGACACTCTGAAAAGTCTTGTTTCTTAACATACCTATCCCTCTCTCTAAATCGATCATATGTATGAAGGACAATTCCAAGTGTCATGCAATGATATCAATCCAGTTTAGGACTGAAACAACCATCCCAACACAAAAGTGTCTTTCTTGACACCTAGATGCCTAACATAAAAATGTAATGACTGCATCCCCATTACAACCAATAAGAATAATCATGAAGATTCAAAATTTCAAGATATATTTCTAATCTGAATATTGCAAAGGCCATGAGGTGAATTTTGTCCGCTCCCCAGTCAAATCGATTGCAATTATTGTAATGAACATGGATGCACTTCAACAAACTTTGGCTATATCGATACTGGTGATAATGTAATCACTGGAACAGAATCTCTTGTCTTATTGTCATCAAGTTGTTGCAGAAAATAATGTCAAAACCAAGCAACCTGTATTCTTTACTAACAAAATTTCCTGGAATTTAGTGGACAGAATAAATTCGAACATGATGCAAAATTCCCTCAAAGGCACCCATTGTTATCTAATTTCACCAATTCACAATAGGAATAAATACACCTAGTTGAGGAATTTGTTTTTGTTCATTACACACAATCTAAGCAATGAGGCAGAACGCTTTAATCTCCTAATACTTTATCACTACGTATTCAATGGCAAGGTTTCAATCATATATACCATACTTCCTTACCATAAGTTACGCATCACATGGAGTCGAATGTAAAAATAACCATGTAACTTAGCAATTCTACATTTCTGGAACTGCAAGCAAACATGGCAACAAATGTAACCCACAATCGCCTGAGACCAATGAGCTGGAAAGAGACATATATCATCAAACACAAGCCAAAGTCTCAACGTAAGGATACGCATCCAGCCATCCAAATTGCAACTTGTTCCTGTTCTCGAAGGGATAAGGTCCTATCTCGCAAAGCTCCTTAACACTTCTATCTCTAAGATTATAGGATACGATCTTACCAGGTACGTGCAACAAGAGCTCCGCCTCCTCTTCCTTCCTAAGGAAAAAAACTATAATGAACGCAAAGTAACACGAATCTCGCTGGTCGAGGAAGTTCCGGACCATCTCGGGGTACGAGACAACAATACCACGAAGATCGACATCGTACTTCACGAACCATCCAGCGTAGTCGCTCGCCATCTCAAGGACTTTGAATTGGGTAGTGTGAGCACCATAAATTTCGATAAGATGCAAATGGCCACCGGACTCATCGAAATATCTGAACCTCCTCGTGCCCTGGGCTTCCGATCGGGGAGGACTCGGCATTGTGCCGAAAACCTCCTTGTTGATATTAAAGGACATTGCAGCTCCAGAAGGACTAAGCCAGTGAACCGCCCCGTTCCAACACACGCCTTGGTGGAACACCATGTCATGCGGCGCGACGAACGGAGAACCCGAAGCCCTCCAAGCGCGAGTCTCGGAAGAGTATACCTCAATTTGGTAGTTGTACGGCGGCACAGTAGTGCTTCGGACGCAGACCACCTGGTAATACGGAGATTTTGAAGGCTCAAAAGACAAGGTAAGACCAGATATCGCATTAGCCCAGTCGGTGTCGGGGAAAGGAAGCTTTGAGAAATGCATGGTTGTCGGATTACAAACGTAGTAACAATGTCTTTTGTCTCCCGATTTATTTTCGAGGCTACGGCACATGAACAATCCATTGCGAGACTGGAGGATCTTGACACCCGAAGGAGAAGGAAAATGGCTGCTGTCGTCGGAGATATAATCGAGGGATTTAAAGGGAGGGCCAGAATGGGTTCCATCAAGAGGGAGGAACTGGTACTGCGATGGGATACTTCTGCAGAGTAAGATACCGGAGAGAGATGAACAATGGTGGTGGTGGTGTTGATGGCGGCGAGAGAAGTAAGGGTCGGAGATAAGAGAGAGCCAACGTCTGGACATGCATTTGAAGCGGAGGAGAGGCTTCACTGGGACGCGGATGAGGATCTCCGTCAAGACGTCGTCGTTGTCTGCGATCTTCTTGGCTGCTGCGTTGGTTCTGTTAGTACTCGGCATTCTTCGAAAGTATGAAGGAAGGTGGCAGAAACTACCCAAAGCGAGCCCTCCTCCACAGAGAGAAGAGTAAAGATCATTTAACGGCAAAAAACTACTTATATTTAATAGTATTTTAATTAAATACTAATAAAATATCTAAAGCGGCTGCTTTGAACATTTTTTTAATTCGCCTAGATTATAAAATATTAATTTCTTGGGTATATAAAGAGTTCGTGATATCAAAAGTAATCCAAAGTAATTACCCAAAAGCAAATTAGAAAATTAAACAAACAAACAAACAAAAAAAACCTTCAAAATTACTCTTCCAGATATGCAGCCAATAACTTGTTAAATCGGACACGTCGAGGAATGCTTAGTGCTTCCTGCTTAACACGTCTTCTTTACTCCCACGCATTCTTCGAGGACTTTTTCAGGGCGATACTTCCAATTCTGTCGATAGTTTTTAAGGCAGAACAACTATTAAAAAAAAAAACTTGTAAGGTTTCCAACTTCGAACAAATGATGTTTAACCATCTTGCTTAACAAATGGAAGAGAATAACACGGTATCATGGACGACCAATTAAAAAGGATGTCCATTTAGGTTGAAATAATGAAATAAATACACTTTTCACTAGGGTAATGATAAATTAGTTGATTTATGGTCAATATTTTAGAGTAAATGTACCTCGAACTTCGCGTATTTTCTTTCTACAAAACAACAAAGATGACCTCGGACACCGAGGTAAGTCACCTTCGATGTCTAAGTCAGTATTTTGGGTATCTTAGTATTTCTGCTTTCAATCTTCTGGAATCACTTACCTTCATTCTTTGTGACTTTTTGCTTTTATAGTGTTTTCTCCACGTCTCCATATTTTCCTTCTTGGCGGGAATTTTGTCCCTATACCGTTGTTTTCCGGGATTTGCTCCTCACACGCCTCTTAATTTAACGAGTACATGTTTTGATAGCGAGAACGTTGGGATCGTAGAGTTGCTGCACGTTATAAGTTGTTGTATAACTGCTCACGATATGTATCATGGTTTCTTCTTATAGGCTTAATGCGACATGGGCCTAATTGTTGTTGTTAGGCTTTAGCGCAAGTGTGATCATGTCTATCTAGCTCAAATTGAGATAGACTGATTCAATTTCGGTATCATCAGGTAAGTACCGGAACAAATGGGATCATTTCGATTCCAGTTTCGGTACTCACCAGAACCAAAAAATCCATTCCGGTTCCATTGTGGAATTTTTGGAAACGAAATCCAGAAATTCTGATTTCATTAGTGGACCTACAGACCCAGATCAGCTTGGTCCTCCGTCTCCTAACTTGTGGTATGCTCTGCAGTTCTAGTGTTAGTGGCTATGATTTTGATATCAGCCTAACTTCCCTCCATAGTCTAGAAAGTTCTTCATCTTTGAAGTAGGATTGCGTCTGCAACATGCAAAATGTCTTTCCCTACAGATAAAAATATGGACAGTCGTTTCTGCACAACATGGTCGTCTCTAAGATAAATGGTGCCTTAAGCGAAACCATAAAAAGAGGCATTTTATGATATATTATAAATTATTATATTAAAATATCAACAAATTTTAGTTAAAAATTATTCTTCTTGAGATGCAAAATTGCTTATCAAAGTTTTGTATTCAAGATTTGTAGGCCTTCAGAAAATAAGGAGACATTGGTGAAGAAAATAGTGAAAGTAAGGATAAAGAAAGAATTAAGAATAGCTAAAAATTGGAATTTCGGTAGTCTTTTTTTTCAATTTTAAAATTAACAATAGTTTTTTTTTTTTTAATTTTAAAGTTGAAAGTCATCTCTTTTGAAATTTTGAATTATGTTTTTCTTTGCATTAAATAAGGATTTTAAAAAGTTTAACGGATATTTTGAAACTTTTTTTTTTGTTAAGTTCAAATATTTAAATTTAGGGGCCTATAATATATTAAATATTAAGTAAAATAGGAAATTAGGAAATTAGGGGTCTTCCTACTTTGGGGGCTTTAGGCAACTACCTAGACTGCATATGTTAGACATGCCCTTGCTGCACAATAACAAGCATGATTTATTTGGAAACACGTTGGGTTGGTGCAACTCATTAAAATTGGAACGATATTATAGATAAATGTCATGCCCATACAGTAGGGCTATCCAAAAAACTGGCCAGACCGGCCGAACCGGACCGAAACCAGATCGGTTCTGGCCAAGCCGGTGAGAAATAACTCACCGGAATGGCCGGTCCAGTGAAACTAATATACTCCGGTCCGATCCCAGTTTCACACATAGAAAAACTGGTGCCGGACCGGAGTATACTGCTCCAGACTGGTCCGAACCAGTTAAAAAAAAAAAACGTTCACACATTCAATCACGCGCACCCCCTTCCTCTCTCACAAATTAAAAAAAAAAAAAAAAAAAACCTAATCCCCCCTTCGGTTTCGCGCATGCTCAGTAGCACCCCCCCTTCGGTTTCGCACAGGCGCAGCAGTAGCACCCTTCATTTTGCGCAGCACACAGTGCCCCCCTCTCACGCAACAACCTCCTCCTTCTGTCACGCACAACCCCTCCCTCTGTTCTTTCACGCACAGCCCCTCTCAACCTCCTCCCTCTCTTTGCTGGTTAGTGGTTACACTTGCTGCTGTGTGTCTCTCTCTCCTTTGCCGTGTGTGTGTGTCTATCTCTCATCTCTCAGGTAATTTCTTAATTCTTTTGATCTCTCTCTAGGCGTGCGAATTGGTATTGTTCTTAGTTAATTGGTCATCTCTATTTTAGTTAATTTATTGGGACTTTGCAGGTTACAAGATTGTGATTCACTGATTTGTGAATTTTTGCCGTGTGTGGTTAGTGCACTGCCATTGAGGTAAGAATTTATGAACTGATTTAATTAATTAGTTATTGTAGTTCATTAGTTAATTTAGAATTTTAGAGTGTAGATTAGGTTGTGAAACTGTAGAAGATGGGCTTGATTGGATGATTTGGTTTTGTTTGAAGTTGTGAATTTGTTTGAAATTGTGTCTGAAATTTTCTTGATTGATTGTGAAATTGTTTACAATTTGAATGCAATCTAAATGTAGCAATTTGAATAACTAAATGCAATAAACTTGGAAAAATGAAATATTTAGCATTTTGTTGTGAAATTGTAATTTGTGTTTGAAATTGTATTTTCTTTTTTCAAATAATATTTTTAGTTTGAAAATGACTATTAGTAATTACTAATTAGAGTATGAGTATGTTTAATTTAATTTTCTTTTATTGCATTTCTTTTAATGTTTTGTCTAGAGTATTTACAATTACAAATAATTCGTTTAGGATATAGGGTGAAAAGTTATATACTTTTCTTTATGATATGATACAAAGGTCCTATATGCAAATTTAGTAAATAAGAATTTGGTTTTTTTATTTTTTGCCCTTTCTCGTCTTATGCTTCTTATGCCAAACCCTTCACTTCATCTGCTTGTTATTTGAAAAAACTTATTATGCACTTGCAGCTTTTTTTTATTAGGAATAACTTTTAACTCACGAGTGGCTCGGATTGAGATCAATGAGGACTAATTAGATTGATTTCATGGTAAGATTTTATTTCTTTTTTATAATAATGCCCATTATTGTTTCATAGTTTATTATCTCACATGTATATATATATATATATTTTACAGCTTGATGGGAGATGGACAATTGGACAATTGATGATGGATATGGACTTTATTTTATTTTTCTACTATTTTGTTGGCATGTATTAATTATACTTTTTAGTTTGTTTATTTGATTATTTTTTTATTTGTTATGGCTTGTAATAGAGTAGTGTAATTACTAATTAGTTCCAATAGCATTTCTATTTGATACTTTTATTTTGGACTTTCTTTATTTTCGAATTTCTATTTGGTTTGTGCGTTTAAAATTCTTTAAATGTATGCTTTAAGTCTTAGTTATTGTATGATTTATTATTCTTAAAAATCTAGTAACCTAGTAATTAGTATAGTAGTATTTTTTAAATGTATGATTTAAAGTTTTTTTTAGTTTGTTGTAGAAGAAATGTCACAATTGTGGTATAATTTGGTTGAGATCATAGCCTAAACTTGATGCAAAAAAAAAAAAAAACACGAAAAAATTGATGTAAAGAAGCCCAAAAAATGGTCTAAAAAAAGCCCAAAAAAAAGAATAAAAAACATAGCTTAAAATAAGGCCCAAACCGACCAAACCGGACCGGTCCTTGGCCGGTCCGGTCTCATTAGAATGGTCGGTTCCAGTCTTGTCCGGTTGCCTTGCTCTCTGTAAAGCCAGTTACACCGGCCCGGACCGGACAGAACCGAACCGGACGGGATTGGCCTTTGGACAGCCTTACCATACTGTACCATTTTCTAATGTATTCAATAGTGGCGAACAGCCTTTCCACGTAAAGACAGGGGTCCACCAAGCTCAATACACAGCATCAACCAATACAAAGTTGGACGGTGTTGAGAGAGGGGGGGGCATGTCGTGACTCGTGATTGCCTGGTAGATACGGATGACAAAAAAATACATTACTTAAATAGGAGGTCATAAAGTGGCACCCATGCCATCTTAGTGCAAAAATGTCGGAACTGTCTGGAAATTCCCATATTTGGGATCCGGTTCGGGTACCAAGGTTTAGGTACCGGAATTAGAATTTTCGAAATGAACCGGATAAAATTATTACCCTTACTTTTCACTCTTCAATTATAAGGGTTTTGATACTTTGCACCCAAAATTATTATTTTTGTGACATTATACTCATTAATTATTGATTTTAGATATTTTTCATTATTTTTTTATTTTTATTTTTTTACCAATGACCATTTAATGAGAAAAAAATTGTGATTTTAGATGTCAAAAAATTTTATCCAATAATTTGATAGTGTAAAGTGTATTTTTTCTCAGACAATTTATGATAGTAAGAAAATAGTTATATTTGTGATTAGGGTGGAAGAGAGAGAGCTGATTAAATGGTTAAATTGGGTCTATGCCTTAAAGCACATGGTTGAAGCTAATTAAGTTGGGTCATATGGGCAAGAAAAAATTCTAATTTTATCTAATTTTATAATTTTTATGAAAGGGGAAATGTCATTGTTCACCCTATAAGTATGCGTTAATTTCAATTATGCCTCCTAACTATCAGAACTGCGATTTATATCCTCTAAGTTTTAGACATTCTCAATGTTCGCCTTCTGTCCAAATCAATTGTTAAGTCTAATGGAAACGCTCGTAAAATGACCAAAATAACCCTCAAAGACAAAATTACTAAAAATATTAAAAAATTCATTAAAAAAATGATATTAAAAAAAGGTAATATTTTTAAATAAAACTATTGAAACTCTATTTCAGTAATCTATATATTTTTTTTAATTTATTTCTTAAATATTTATTTATTTTTTGAAAATTGTCTTTGAGGGCATTTCGATAATTTTAATACCGAATTTGGTCAAGGTTAAAGAAAAATTTGACTGGAGGCAACATTGCAAATGTTTCATACTTAGATAACATAAATTGTAGTTTTAAAAGTTAGGAGGCGCAAATACAATTGACACATACTTATGGGGCGAATAATGATATTTTCCTTTTATGAAACTATCTTCTGCTTACTCTTTGAATTATATATTTTTCTTTTTCTTTTTTTAATTTTTATTGATCACCAATAATAATTATACAAATATTATTATTTAATTTAATAAAATATAATTCATTCCAATCTTAGAGCGTGTTCGTTTCGTAGAGAATTTGAGAATACGAATCCACATTTGTGTATTGTAAACCGAACATGTTTAAATTTAGGATGCAGGTAGTGATTTTCCATTTTTATCCTGACCATGTTTATGAAAAATTACCAATATACCCTCCAGTACTGTGTTGAGGACATAAGTATCGAAGGGCAAAACTGAAATTTAAAAAAACACATGGCCCCACACGTTCAACGCATTAACCACTCGGATATGTGAATAGATGAAATGCTCCAACTACTTTATCCAATGTTAAGGCTTTAGTTAAGGGTGATACGGTCATTTCATCCGCCCATTAAATACTGTCGCAATTTTTTTCCCCTGCTATACCTGCGATACCCTGCCCTGTCTCTGCCATACCTGCAGCTTGTCAGTAGCGTGAATCACGCTTCTTCTCTTCTTCTTCATTTTTTATTTTTGTTTATTTTTTTATTTTTAACCGCATTTGTCGTTTGTCTTTTTTTTTAATACTTTCAAATATTTATATTATAATAAAAAAAAATAAAAAAAAATTCGAAATTATAATAAATATTATAAATAAACAATATTATTTTACATTTTATCTTCTTCACTCATCCAATAAAAATAATCTACAAACAACAACCTTAAAAATCATCATTATTTTTTTACACCTCAACAATTTCTACACAAACACCAATACAACTTTAATATCACCTAAAAATTCTCAAAACACCTCAAATCCTAAAAATCTCATCAAAACGAACATGCCCTTAATCCACCAAACAGCCCTTTATAACAAAATAATATTTAAATCTTAAATTTTGAAATTGAATAAAAAATTAAAACCAAAACCCAAACCCTTTAAGTGATTGTACTTTAGATTAAGGTCTGCATTGAAACTGCGAGGAATTGAGGAACCACCATGTGGAAGAGGTTTCAATTTGGAATGAGGATTCAAGGAGCATAAAATGGTGATAAAAAAAAATAAAAAAAATTCTTCTTTAATAACGATGTTTTTTTGGTTTTCCAAATATCCAAACGATGTCAGACTAGCCAGATAAGCGTGGGGTAGATGCGAAATGGCGGACCTTTGTCAATGAACCGAATCATGACCAGGTAAAAGTCAATAACCCCAATCAAGTCTAACGCATGAAACGAGTTAAAGAGTGTACGGTAAAATGACATAGATAAATGGGATGTCGAAGGATATAATTTAAATAATAAAATTTCGGCAATTTCCCTTGATGTTATAATTCACATCTCATCTATAAATTATTATAGAATTTACACCGTACACTTTAAACTACAAATTATTATAGAATTTACACCGTACCCTTTAAACTAACACGTTTGATGCATTACATCCACAAAATACATATTACCATTCTTCTATTTTTTTTTTTATCAAATTGTATTGACAGAAAAAATAGACAGCAAGTGTTTTAAGGGATGGATAATTTGTTAGTGTAATATTTCAAATGTAGTATTTTAAAGTGGGAAGGGTAAAATAAATAATAATTCGTAGTTGAAAAAATATATTTTTCCGTTCCTACAATACTTATTCTCTTCCTCTCATGAAATAACTTTCTACCTCTAAAGGGGGCCCGTATTCCCTTCCTCTCAAGAGATCTGTGTCTCTTCTCTTTCATTTGTTTTTTATATCTATGAAAGTTGTAACATACCAGCATTAGTTTAGTTAATGACCTTTGTTGATGACCAGCTGGGCGAGGCTCAGTTATGTGGGCTGCATTGGGCTCTTCTACGTTTATTAGTGGCTGTGTCTTATTTACGTTTTGGCCCAGTAGATGCTGTAGTGGCTTGTGCGTCTTTTCTGCTTTAATGCTTCTGTTAGTTTGCTGCGTCTGTGCTCAACTGGCTGGAGTTATGTAGAAGGCAGTTACTCCTTCGGGGGAGACTATCGAACAACTAAGTTGAAGCTTTTCTATAGTTTTTTTCTCTTGCTTTCTTTGGAGACTACCCACCTCGAATTTGGCCATTGTATTTTCTTTTCATTTTCTTAGAATACAAACAGGTTTGTTACAAAAGTCCAAACGAAAATTTGTACTCACAGAAACACAGAGATCAAGTAGGTATTCTAGTATATCATTGTTTTCCGTAATTCTTGTACGAATGAATGGTTTGTCGAAAACATTACCGAAGAAAGAGCATCAGAATCACCCGTTCTTTCTCCGTTATAAAAATAATGCAAATTTTCTTATGTTTATGGATCAAAACAGGGCTTGTCCTGGTACAGGGGAAAAAAAAAGCAGATCACTTTGCTGCAGAATACATGGTCAAGAAGGGTGCTGCATAGGTGGATGAAAAGTCTCTCTCTCAACTCACTCTACATCTCTATCTCAATCAAACCACTTTAGGACTGAAGCAACCATCCCGACAGAAAAATATCTTTCTTGACACCTTGATGCCTAACCAAAAACCTCATGACAACTTCCTGTTACAGTCACCAATAAAGGGTAACCATGAAGATTTGTAGATGTAGGTTTAGATTTAACCTGAATATAGCAAGGCCATAAAATTGAATACCTGCTTTCAAGTCAAATCAGTTTTTAACTCTAAAATTGAACAAGATATCTTCGGCTTTTTGGTCATAGATTTCTCTTGGAAACTAATGTCAGGTCAGAACGTGGCAAAAATAGTCATTTTTCACAAACAAATCCATGGAACTAGTCTACTGAGTAAATCCAACACGATGCAATACCCATTGCTAACTAATGTTCTCCAATTCAAATTAGAAACGAAGACAAGATAGACAATCTAAAGGATTAGGCACAAAGCTTTATAATCTCTCTGTTTTTTTATACTACACATACACCCATGACCCAACTTTCAATGCATAAGAGAAATTTCATTACCAGAACTTACACATTTACATGGGGTTGAATTTACCAATAACCATAACTCGGCAATTCAACAACTTCAGGGACTGCAAGCAAACATGGCAATTATGAACAATGGCTTAACCCCAATTGAGGATGGTACCAGTATATGTATAATACACAAAACATCAAACACAAGCCAGAGTCTCCATATATGGATAGGCATCCAGCCATCCAAACTGCAACGAGCTCCTAGTCTCATTGGGATTGGGTCTTAAATCGCAAAGCTGCTTAAAACTCTTATCTCTTAGATTATATGATACGATCTTACCAGGTACGTGCAACAGGAGCTCTGCCTCCTCATCCTTTCTAAGGACGGAAATTATAGCGAAAGCAAAGTAGCATGAATCGCGTGGGTCGAGGAAGTCCCGGATCATTTCAGGATACGAAGCAACAATACCGCGAATATCGGCCTCATACTTCACGAACCATCCTGAGTAGTTGGTCGCCATCTCAAAGACTTTGAATTGGGTAGTGCGAGCACCATAGACTTCGATAAGATGCAAACGGCCACCGGACTCTCCGAAATATCTGAACCTCCTCGTGCCCCTGGCTTCCGAACCCGGAGGACTCGGCATTGTTCCGAGAACTTCATTGCCAATATAAAAGCACCTCGCAGCCCCTGAAGGACTAAGCCAATGAACCGCCCCGTTCCAAAATACGCCGTAGTCGAACACCATGTCATACGGCGCGACGAACGGAGAGCCACAAGGCCTCCAAGCTCGAGTCTCGGACGAGAATATCTCGATTTGGTAGAAGTACAATGAAACGGCAGTGCTCCGAACGCAAACCACTTGGTAGTACGGCGATTTGGAAGGTTCAAACGCCAAAGAAAGACCGAATATCGTACAGGGTCCGTCGGTGTCTAGAAAAGGAAGCTGCGAGAATTGCTTAGTCGTCGGATTACAAACGTAGTAAGAATGCCTTTGGTCTGCGGATTTCTTGTCGAGGCTACGGCACAGGAACAATCCATTGCAAGACTGTAAGATCTTGGCACCTGAAGGAGAGGGAAAGAAGCCGCTGTTGTCAGAGAAGAAATCGAGGGACCTCAAGGGAGGTGCAGAATGAGTCCCATCAAGAGGGACGAACTGGAAATGTGATGGGATTCTTCTGCGAAGGAAGATGCCGGAGAGAGACGTGCGACGGTAGTGGTGCTGTTGATGGCGGCGACAGAAGTGAGGGTTAGAGATAAGGGAGAGCCAACGCCTGGACACGCATTTGAAGCAGAGAAGAGGCTTCGCCGGCACATAGATGAGGATCTCCGCCAAGATATCCTCGTTGTGTGCAATAATCTCCGTGGCTGCATTGGTTCTACTCAGCATTATTGGACGGTGGCAGGAATTTCAGACCTCGGAGACGGACTGGACAGAGACGCAGAGAAAAAGAGTAAAGAGCCTTTCTGGGAAATTCCTATTTAACAACTTGTGAGTATTTTATTTAACTATTAGGTAAATTAATTGTGCCTTCACGTTTCAATTTGATACCTTTTAAGTTATAAAAATTAATTAATTATGGTCTAGTCTGATTTGACCCTTAAGTCAGACCAATAATAAAATTTAATTGTCTTCCTGTTTAATTCTGTAGTTAAATGTACTTCCAAAATAAAATTACTAATTGAGTATTCCTTCGACACGGCAATAATTTGAGGTATATATGTGAGAATTCTTTTAAAACCAAAAATAAAAATACCGTCTTAAAATATTTAAGAATTCTTGGTAACAGGTTACAGAACTCAGAATAAATTAATTCCAACAATTTTAATCATTGAGCTTAAGAAAATATATGATCACAGCCCACGCAAAGTGAAGGGAGTGGCCGGCTTTGAATGGGTCACATTAGTGGGTGGCTCATCTACCAGCGTTGACTTGAGAGACAAAAATGATTGAATTGAAAGAGTTTGTTTCCCATTACACAGTAGTTTTTGTTTTTTTGTTTTTTTCAGATTGGATTTGAAATTCGGAAGAGACTTTGTACGGCCTGCAGAATCAGGGAGATCAAGTAGGTAATCTAACTTCTTCTTAATTTCTCTGCAGATTCGGTTTTAAAGTTGCAGGAAAGCTCTTCAATGGGGGGTTATCTAACATGGCATTGTTTTATCTAACATGGCATTGTTTTCCCTCTTTCTTTTATGAAGAGGATAAACTATGGTCCTTGACAGAGAAAAGCAAAATTATCCGTTTTTCATAATTTTTGGGTACAAATCCTGCAAATTTTCATCTGTTGCGATTATGTATGCGCCAAGTTCAAAGCATATATGGTACTCATAACTACCTATAGGATATACTGTCTACAAAATCCTCAATCCCCTAACATAAATCCTGTGAGCACGACGCTGTGTTTCATTCTGTAAATACCTGCAAGCTGCAGGTCTTACTGCTGTGTCCTTCGACCTTGGCAAACATTTTGCTACCACTTACAGGTAACGATCAGTGCCATGTTAGAAGTTCTTCTCGAGCTGTAACCCACTTCATACTCCCTAAATCCACGGTCTTCTGGTTGGGAGACCACATTGCCACTCTCGAAATACATCAATTATGTCATACTTTACTAACCCAGAAAACAAAGCAAGTGCCTGCTGCCCCCATAGTTTTGTTGTCTCACTCCCTTGCGCACCATCTTTACCTACAATACTTGAGGTTTTTGGGCAGACCAGTGTATAGTGCTTTAATACATGACCACCCTGCTTCCAAGTTGGCTAAATAATTAGGCTTCTTATCGATACAATGAGAGTATAATTTTGAACGGGTCTATCCTGTAGTTTATTTTTCACACACATAGGTCCTCCCGTCCTTCACAATGGACATCTTGACCCCAACTCCATATCAATCTTCAGTGAATTGATTAACTTTTAGTGAACAGGAAGACTCATACATCTAAAAAATAGACCATAGGTACTGGCCTATTCAAAGTTGTACTTAAAGAACTGATTTGTTAAAAATTAAATAGTACAAGGACTGTAGCAGTAATTAATCTAAATAATTATAACAAAATCTAGAAAGAGTCAAGGTTACTAAATTTTCAACCTTACTAAATATTAGAAAATCTCACACAATGTCTGAAATTTAAAGCAAATAAGATTCAACCCCCATACAGACAGAGTACTAATTATACAGTTCTAAACCATATATAGCTTAATTAGCAAACACCACAAAAAAAAAACATAGTCATGATCAGCAGTATACTAGCTTAATGGGTAAGAGGAGAAGGAAGCTGGAGGTAAAAAAAGTAATGCCACCACTAAATGCGAGCAAGGGTCTCGAAGTATTGATGAGTTATGATCCCTCCATCTCCTAGTGCAGATATACCAAAGCTTCTAGCCGGGCGCAGATCACAGAGCTGCTTGAAGGAGTTATCTTTTAGATTATAAGAGATCACTTTCCCGGGTACCACCAGGACAAGATTTGATGACTGATCATCTTGTGTTTCTCCTTCAAGTAGGCACAGCAAAACATAGGCATAACCTATAGCATAGTGAGGACCGCGGACCATCCTAGGGAATTCTTCTGCAACATCATCAAGATCACCACGATATTTCACAAACCAACAAGACTTGTCACTTTGCATCTCGTAGACTGTGAAATCCGTCCCATAGGGTCTGTTGGCTGTAATAATATGTAGATTGCCACCTGACTCTCCAAAATACTCCAGACTCATTCTAAAAGCCAAGGGTCCCCATGGAACCTTTGGCGCTGGCATTTTGTCTACATACTCTTCATCTAAATCAAAGTACCAAACTGATTCTTCTCCTTGATCAAACCAGTAAATCGTGCTGTCCAAGTAAACCCCTTTATGGTTGAATATCACACCATTGGGCACAATAATAACTTTGTTAATGGGCTTCCAAGATTGGGTCTCCGACAAGAAAGTATCGATTTTGATTAGGCGACTTGACAGTGCCGAAGATATCTCATAAACAAAGATAACTTTGTAGTGAACTGACTGCAAAGGATCAAAAGCTATATTGACAGCCCTTAGATCTGCCACTAAGGGTACATCAAGCACAGCGATTCTTGTGGATTTTCCGGAAGCAAGATGACAAATGTAGTAAGCAGTGAGCATGGAATCATCCAGATTAGCTATTGAATAGCATAACAAGCCCTTGCAAGAATGCAGAAGATCTGTATCTTGGTTGTTGAGGAACTCGAAAGGTAAAACCCTAGGAGGTTGATAGCCCTCAAAGGGGACGAGTGACAGTGCCGGGTGCTGTGTGAGAGTGCTTCTTAACAATAAACCATTGCAACTATGGTTTTTCCGGGCATGCATGACACTAAATGTAGGATCAGAGATAAGAGAGTACCATTGTTTGCAAACAGATTTGAATCTGACAATAGGCTTCACAGGAACACGCGAAAAAATCTCTACAAGGAGATCTTCGTTGCTAAAGACAGCGGCGGCCGCTCTTTGCAACCTAGATATGCCGCCGGAGTTGGTGGTTCTACGTCTTCTTCTCCTCGGTTCCATCGTCTCAGTCTTGTTTTTTACTGGCAGCTTTTCTTTAATGCTAGTTTTATAACGCTCCTCCGTTCAAATCCAAAAGTATCCTTCTTAAGGATGAAATAATGACTAAATTCCTCTATAATTTCCTACTTGAATTGTAGCAATAATTCAGAGAGAGTTGCGTCGTGCAATTTGAATAACAAATTATAAAAGATATATTTTGCTCCTAACTAAAAGAGTGTTTTGTTTACTATCTTAAATTGCCATATGGATCATCATTTTATAGAAAATATTTTTATATCACCATTTTAGGTCATCCCTTCATATGAATTCTACCTCATATTATTAATTGATAAACTCAAACATGTCATTTAGCTAATTTAAATTTTCTAAAACTGAAAAACATTATAGATCATGGTCCTCTAAAATTCTCAGGATATTCTACTAATTAGTAGGTAGATATTATAGACACTGATAATTGTTGTCAAATTCGAGGGCATAGATAGATTATATTACATGAGTAATTCCCATTCTCAAATTCTAGTACTTAACATATTAATTAGCATCTACCATGTTTAGCACATTTTAAAAGTGATAAATTAAAATACTAATATGGTAAATCAGTACTATTATGGATCATACAACACAGGTTGAGGTTTACATACACCCACAGGCTAGCTAGGCTACCTTAGAAATTAATGTACATGATTTTCAACTAACTCGGATATATAGGTGAATATTTCTGGAGAATAATAATCACTTATTAATGATAAATATGCTGCATACATTTACTCTGATAAATTAGATTTCCGCATAAATGTGTGAGTAGCATAATCGATAGTTAATTAACGGGTTTAATTAATATCACTGAGGTCTTGTAAACAAATTTTTAATTAGAACCTTATTTATCTGAATGTATTATTTTAATTACAAACAAGGAACAATTTATAAGTATATTAATTCGGTTTCTATTGAGAACCGGCCTTTTGGTCGTTGCAACATTTCAGTAGTGAGAAATTTTACGATGCAACTTCCACCCAAAAAAACCCCTCCTCCTCGATGCTGATTTACCACAACGTTGGGAAAGTTTCCTGATTGCGAAATCAAGACAAGTCCCTCAGAAAGAGCCAGAAATATCGATCCCTGGAACACTGAGTCAACCCGTACGTGCGGTTTAGTGGACGCTGCATTGAGCTCTAAACTTCCGCTTGCATGCGTACATCTCTCGAGTCAACAGAGTTTCTTTGGCTAATAGGCTCAACAAGCTTGTTGTCCCTTCTTTAGATAGTACTACTGTGGACTCACTTGCAAGATCCTTGGCGCAAAGCACCACGTTTTGGTAGTCAAGCTGACAAAGCAATCCTTATCTGCATGCATACTTGAGTAAGCACTCGTCCTCGTACCATATGATTGCAGCTTTGTTATAAGGGCAACGGTTCCGAATCTCTTTGGTTGCATTGGCAACACAGTTTGAGCAGTCTGCATCCGAAACATCCTCACGGCAAAAAAGCGAGCCCATATACTTGGTCTTGGCCGTTGCCATGGCCCAGGGAATCAAGACTGAAACCTTTGTCTGGTGTTTCATATGAAAGATAGCTTGCGAGTTCTTGGAGGTTCGTTTCGCGTACGGGTCGTTGATGGTAAAATTCTCAGGACTTGAGCAGGAGTGGGTAGAGAGGAGGCAGACGGCAGACCGAAAGCAGTTTCGATATGTACACGCGCGGGAGTTTAAATAGAAAACTAACTATACAAGCGTGTCCCAGAATTGTGCTCTCTACAAGCAAAGCTGTACAATTAACCAAGAAAATATGGAAATGTGTGGGAGATGGGAAGTATGAAAATGTGCGGGAGATGGGTGTCGTGTAATAATTAAAACTGAGAGCAACTACTAGCAGATAACGAGAGAAGAGGCCAATTTTGAGAGAAACATTGCTGAATATCGGGCGCCGGTTGTTTTGTTTCAGGCGCACTACCAACTTCCTCTTGATTCTCCGATCTTCCACCTCCATCTTGTTCGGTGGCTCGTCCTCAAGCATGTGCTCCTCACACGGCACCCTCTCCACATCTTCCCTATTTCTGTTTCTTTTGAGTTTTCTTTTAACTTTGCTCAGAGTCATCTAGTGCTCTTACTCTTCAGTCAACTAATGTCGGTGTGGTGACCTACTCAACCGCCTTCAAATCTGTCATTGCTCCCTTGATTATTGCAGATGACTCCAAGGCCGTTTGGAGTTCTTCAGCCTCCACGACGGCCTTGTATTGGTTATATCCTGACAATCCAAGCACTTGTTTTTTCTTTTTTTCTTTTATCTTATTTTTAGTTTAGTACAGTGGTTATTTGAGACTGTTTGTAGGTTTCTCCACTCTTCACGAAGCTGCGTGTAGGTGGAAATTATTTTATAAATTTATGAATGAATGAATTTTTTTTTAATGAACTAGCTTTTAAATCTTCTATTTGTGGATTATTTCTCTTGTACGAAGAACCGTTTTGAGAATTTTGATGGTAAGTTTTAGAGCCTTACCTAAAAACGACGCTATTTGTTGCCCTATCATGATCATTTATAGGGGGAACATACCCACTATCCCATGCCACGAGCAAATTAAATGAACATACCCAATGTCGTATATTATGTTTGCTCCGGGGCATCACTCTTTTATTTATAACTAGAAGTCTAGAATCTTAGGTTATTAATTGCAAGGATACCTGGTAATCCAAAATTTTCTGTAATACAAGACCATTTTTTTTTTTTATTAAAAAAGGAGAATATTGAAAAGATCAGAAAAGGAACAACTTGATAGTCAAATATTCAGTATTCTTGACAAAGCATAATTTGCAAAGTACAATGAAAAAGTCAGAACAACGCTTGCTACAAATTTTCACAAAAAAAAAAAAGCATTTACTTTCCCTGATCATGAAAAGTGCCCTTATGTGGTCCAATAGAGAACACAGCTCTATTACCCCCCATGATTATTAGTACGCATTTCAGAAGTCTTACAGGAACTTCCTGTACGGCTTGCCTGCATCCTCATCTTGCATATGCTGTAACCACGGTTAACAAAATGTTAGCAAAGTCAATCAGTTAAAGTGAAAGTCTGGAATAACTGTTTCCACCAACTAAACAATACAAATACAAAAACTTCAGGATACCATGCAGTTGTTTTTCAAACAGTACTCTGGAAGAACTGTTTCCATGTCGGATAAGTGTTATACCTTGATACACAATAGCGTTTGGAGAGCCGGTGCCACACCCCAGAACAAACTTTTCACAAAAATACAACACAGAAAAGGTGTCAAACCTAATAACCCCCCTACTAGGGATTTAACACCTTCTTCAAGGAACACACAATGCACCGCACGATCCTAAGCCTCTTGATGTTTCTGTGTTGGGTCTTGTACATTTGTCACTATCCAACAACAGGCTAGCTACATCAAGCCCCCAAGGACTAGCCTTATTTAAACCAATGTAATTGCTTATGTACTCCAAATTGACACATCAGATGCTCTACATAAGACTCACTACATTCCACCACGATTAACTTGCAGTTCAAAAGGTGTCCCTTTTAGCTACAGGAATACCTAGCTCTTTTTACCTTCAATATAGCCCAGTAGGATCACCAAAGAATCACCTGTGGACTTTAGGAAATGGTAGTTCAACAATCCCCCCCCCTCCCCCCCAACAAGCGCGGTGGACACACCAAAACAGTTTATGACAGGAAAATTTTGGAAGATACATGATGTTGAAATTTTTTGTGACAGGGATTTGCAAAAATATAAAGCAGCTGATATGCAGAATATATCGAATCTGTAACAAAAACTAGTTCCAAAACTATAGGACATCAACCTTCTTCCCTGATTCTACCACTATAACATCCACCACAAGAGCAATAAGAATTTCTTAAAAGGAACATCTAAGGGAATAATAATTGCTTTTCTTCACGTTGAAGAATGTGAAAGCAATCAAGAGGTCAATCTTTAAGGTGGCTCTCTTTTTTTTTTCCTTCGCCGCTGAGAGAAACAAATGTTGAACAGATGGATGTGGGTGATTTTGATGCCAGTCCAGAAGAATTCAAAAACCTTTGTAACAATCAACGATATCTCCCATTATAAACAAAGCATAGGAATATGGGTCAAGAGGAAAAATTGGTATTTCGTAACACATGAAAAAAAAATTTTAAATAAGGCATACTGTGCTAAGAAGTGACCTGATGTTTTTCTTATACCTGGAACTGGAACCTCTCTCCCATGGATAGTTATTGGCCCAAGGTTTTACATATTAACATTAAAATTATCTAGAAACAAGAACCTCAATTTTCTAAACAAGTTTTCCCCTTTATATCATAAACCCGTAATCAGTGCCTACCATGAAAACGCACAGAATATCTCATAGTGAAACACTGCTAGAGTAACATCTTTGAAAATTGCAATGCATAAACCCTGAGGATTGTCACATTGGTTGTCTGAACAAATTTGAGCTGAAGTGTCAACTACAGACCAATGTAGAGCTACCATTTTAGAAGAAATGGAAATCGAAACTCCTAGGAAGTGTATTAGAGAAACACCCAAAGAAATTCTATTAGATTCTCAACCCTTAATTCAACCAGATTACGGTTTCGATAAAAACCAAATACCACAATCTTAGCTACAAGGACCAATCGGGCAATAATAATCAACTCAGATGCAAGCAGACGGCCGATTAGATTCTCATCCTCAGATTTCAAGAAAATCACGACTGAAATTACGGAAATTTAGCAACAGATCCACAGAGAAACGAAAACGAAATGATCGCATAAGATGTCGACAGAGCGCATGAAATGAAACGAAATGACCAAGAGAGATTTGTGGGGGAAATTACGAATTCACGGACTATTCCCTTGTAGACGAGGATGGGGAGGGCGAGGCCGAACAAGCCGACGAGGGCTAGGTTGCGGCGACTCCAGCGGAAGTTGTGCTCGAGGTTCTCTCGGGCTGAGCTCCACTCCTCTATGAACTTGTTCTTGTTCGCCTCCATTCCTCCCCCCATCTTCTTCTCCCTCTTTCTTTTTCCGCTTTCTTACTTCTCTTGCCTTGCTCTTCCTCTGCTACTCTTCTCCACTTTTGCTTACCACACCCTTTCACTCTCGGTTTACCGTCTTTCTTCGCCTATATTCAGATCGTTTGGCTGCGGGCATTAGGTATCCATCGATTTCGTTAACTCGCGAAGAGCGTCCTGTCACCTTATTCAAATTTAGCTATCAATTCTTAAAATGTATAATGTTTTTATTTTAACTATCAATTTTTTAAAAATATTCTAACAATTTTTTTATTATAATCATCTTTTTTTATTATTTATTTAAAAATTATTTTTTAAATATTTTTTTTTTTTTTTTAAATTTATATTTTGAAATATTTATTTTTAATAATTTGAAAGAAAGAAAAAAAAAAAGATAAAGAAAGAAAAAAGAAAATAGAGATATTAATATTTTAAGATAATAAGGTGAGCAGTGGTTTTCTAAAAATAGAGAAATCACTATTCACATGTTAAATTTTTTTGTTAAAATTTGTTATAATAGATAAGTTGCTAGGGAGTATTTTTTAATTTTTTATTTATAAACTAGTTATCTATTCTAACCAAAATACTATAATAGATAAGCCACTAAGAATACTCTAAAGAGTGATGTTAACGAAATCAAGGTAAATGGCTCCTACAAGTTTTGAGAGTGTTTCGATTAACAATTGGAAAAAGACAAAAAAAAAGTTTTGAAATTTTTTTTAAATCCGGCATTTATGTCCTGCTCCATCAATAAGAAAACTGAGGCTATTTTGTTAACTAATAATTTTTTTAAAATGTTATAAAAATTGAGATAAATTGAGATAAATTGAGAAAATAATAATGAAAAATAAAATTTTATGAGAGTCGAAGAAAAAGTGAAGAGATATTATTAGAATAATTTTTTTTTTATTGTAATGTAAAGAGATAATTTGATAAGAAGGAAGATGATTTTAAATTTTTTTTATTATTTTTCAACTATATTTTGAGTTAATTATATTTTTAAATAAAAATTTTGAAATGAAAATAATTTTTTTTCCTGAAGCACACCTTTAGCTGCAATGTATGCTCTCAAGAAACCGAAGGAGACTGTCACAGTTAAAGAGTATGTGAAGCAATTCAATTCCTTGATACTCGACATCAAGAACATTTCCGAGGGAATACACTGTGACTAACTAAAAAAATTAAGGAAAAAACCTTTAACCATTCACTTCCTGATTTTTCTATCGAAGCAATTTATCCCATAAATTGAAACCAATATTTACCCAAAACTTGGAATAAATATAAAATGAAATAAAGTAAATAATAGCCTTCTAAGCAGAACTCGTGAACCCACCACTTTGAAGAAGTTATTGAATTTATTCATAACACTTACAAGCACGAACTCTTCTGTATAAGTAATAATTCAGAAAATATATATATGCAATGGTTTTAACAGGGTCAAAGACAATTGCTACCATTACGGAGCAGCACATAGAAATACTACCTGTCATCGTCACCCGACTGCAGGTGGTAAACTTACTATAAAGTATTAAGAAAATAAAATATATTACATAAAATTATAGTTCTTAATAGTAACTTTTTATAAAATAATCCATAATATGAAACAAAACAAAAAATCATCTTCTAAGTATTATTATACACTTGCAACTCCAAGAAGGTTGCCTCGTAATTAAAGCTTGGACTTTGGTAGTGCTATTAACTTTGAGCTCACTTTTAGAACTTTTGTGAAATGGGAAGATTGTAGGGACCCAGATTAATCGAGGTATGCCTAAGTTGGTCCAAACACTCGATTAAAAAAATAAATAGGAAAATTAGCAATATGATTACTAGATTTATATCAGACTAACGATTTACTTACTAAGTTTCAGTTTTTTACTATATGATCACTCAATTCATACTCTTGTGATGATATGGTCCTATCGTCCATGTTTCGTCTAATTTCTAACAGAATAAAACGTTAAATCAGTAATTTAACACGTCAGCGCCGCACAAGCAAAATGCTGCCTTTAACAGTTAAGAAAATTAAAATGTAAATCCTAAACGACACACAGCTCATTGAGTGGAAAGGAAATGGATCAGAAACTCCAGAGACATGAAGGGTGAGATCTTCTGAGAGAGGTGAAAGACTGACTAGGAACGCCTCTATTTCTTCAAGTTTGGGGTACCGCAGCTCCACATCTCGTTACTGCGGTATGCTGATTCTCCAACGGAGAAACAGCTCTAAACACAGCTGAAAGCCTTGCAAAACTGACATTTTCCTAAGCAATTTCTTGCTCACACATCAGATTCTGCACATAAATTTTAACGCCTTTAAAACCCTCATCCGTTGCTTTAATCTCGTTGCCCGAGGTATATGGACCTAGCTTACTGCAAAATTCATCTGTGCCATTGCATCTCCAGTTTGGCACCACTATGAAAGCTTGATATTGAGTAACTTCTTCTAGTATTTCACAGAAGTGAGAACCTTTATAGACATTAATGCCACCATAGACTAAGCTATCCTGGAATGGGTAGGGATCACATGCTTTGGAAGAATGAGCAAAATTTGATCATCTTGCATAAGCGGAGGCTGGTCATACCTCGGAATAGAAACATTTACCCACTCCCGTTGATTCAGTGTAAATACCTTCGAAGGAAATAGAGAGCTGGGAATTCCCAGGCCATATCTGAAACCGAGGTTTTCCATCAAACCCACTGCTCTTAGATAAAGCATCTCGTGTTATACCCATAAACAAGAAGCCACCGACACTCAGATACTTCCTAGATCGATGGGCAAGATCAACTTCCTTTACTGAAAAAGAAACCAAATTTAATGGCAATCTTCCCTCAGACATTGTTGAAGAAGAGCAGAATGATCCTTTCGTCAAAGCCCATAAATCCTTGAGCAATTTGTCTAAGGTTTGCGAAAAGGGAAAAAATGGTGCGTGAAGGAAGATTCTCTCGTCTGCGTGATTTGAGAAGGAAGAAGGCCTAACCTTAATGAAACGATGAGTTTTGGGTTTGTCTGAGCAGCATCTAGGTTTGTGCATTAAACAGTGAATTTTGTCTCAATAAGTTTTGTCGTTTAAGATTTACGTTTTAATTTTCTTAATTGTTAAACACTGCTTTTTGCTTGTGTGAAGCTGACTTGTTAAATTGCTGATGTGGCGTTTTATTCCTTTAGAAATTAGACGAAACATGGATAGCAAGATCAGATCGTCACGAGGGTATGAATTGAGTGACTATATAGTAAAAAATGAAACCTAGTGATTAAATCGTCAGCGTGGTATAAATCTAGTGATCACATTATCAATTTCCCAAAAAAATACGATACACTTGCAAAGCACATGCCCATGACACACAATTAATTTGAAAAAGGAGTACAGGGATTTCCTACTAATTACTAGTTAGATTATTCGTGGTTAATAGAAAGTCTTACTGACCGAATTCATCCTTAAATTTTAGTCTCTGTTTTTCAAAAATCATTGAATTTTTAAAGCGATTTTTTCAAAATAATCCTACCGTTAATTTTTGTCTAAAAATTTATTTAACAGTTGGACCTGTCAAACCTGCCTATACATAGGTCAAATATAAAACTGCTTGTAAAAATAATGTATTTTTTAAGAAATAGTTAATGACCATTTTTGTCCCTGAAATTTAACCACTTTACAAAATTCATCCCTGGGTTTCATGATGTTGTCAAAATGGTCATTCCGTCCACTACTATTAGTGAATTGCCCAATTAACTAACGATCTTATACGTCATTACCAACCAAAATGACACATGTAAAAAAAGTTATTTAAAAATGTGACATCATTTTTATTAAGCCACATAAGTAAAATAAACAAAAAAATTCAATTAACAAAATTTTTTTTTTTAAAAAAACTTTGAAAGAACTAGGGAGTCGCATGCCCTCTCTAATTTTTGGGGTGGCGGCACCGTCATCTTGCAAAGTGGGGAGCCCAGATCTGGGCTCCCCTTGTGAGGGGTGGCTCTTGCTGCCACAAAGCTGCCACCCCGCAACTCTAGGTTTGGGGTGGCCGTGAGCCACCCCTCAACCAGGGTCGTTGAGGGCCACCCCCTAACCCGTGCGAGGGCCACCCTAAAACCAGAGTTGCGGGGTGGCTCACTACCACCTCTTTGTGGCACTGAGAGCCACCTCTTGTGGGGGGAGCCCAAATCTGGGCTCCTTACTCTGTGGAAAAACTAGGGAGGCCACGCGGCTCCCTAGTTCTTTTAAAGGTTTTTTAAAGAAAATTAAATTGTTAATTGATTTTTTTAAAAATTTTGTTTATTTTACTAGTGTGGCTTAATAAAAATAACGTGGTATTTTTAAATATTTTTTTACACATGTTATTTCTAATTAGCGATGATGTGTAAGCCGTTAATTGATGGAGCAATTCGTGATAGTGGACAAAAGGACCATTTTGACAATATCGTGAAACCCACGTACTACATGTAATAAATGAGAAAACTTAGGAACGAATTGTGTAAAGTGGTCAAAATCTAGGACGAAAATTATCATTAGCCTTTTGAGAAAAAAACAGACCAAAACCTGAGCATGAATTGACAAGTTAACCCTTAACAAAAAAAACGAAATGTTTATTTATCTTGAATAAATTAAATAAATAAAAAGGGGAAAATACACTTTTCACCCACAAACTACCGAGTAGTGACACATTGCACCCCAAACTACCATCTTTAAGACATTGCACCCTCAAACTACCAATGTTATATATTTTGCACCCTAAACTACCCACTTTGACACATTACACCCTCCAACTACTAATATTAAACACTTTGCACCCTATTGACAATAATACCCTTGAAAAATTAATGAATTGATAACAATATCTAAGGGCATTATCATCATTTTAGTTTGAAAATTTGATAAAGGGTGCAAAGTGTTAAAAATTGGTAGTTAAAGGCAATGTGTCAAAATTGGTAGTTTAGGGTGCAAAGTGTAAAATATATGGTAGTTCGTGGGTGAAAAGTGTATTTTCCCCTAAACGGATGGAGTAGATTTTGCCCTTAGGGCGAAAAATAAATAGCAAAGAAGATCGACGACTGTGACTGCCCGATCAGACTCTGTTGTGAGATTTGGCAGACTCATAATAAAATCTCGATAATTAGGGTTTTAGGTTTGCACAACACAAAACATCACCTGCAGAGAGAGAATCCGACAGAGGAAAAAGGGAGAAAATTAATGGCGTCTAA
The DNA here is from genome assembly GCA_003952965.2 of Morella rubra. Classification (NCBI taxonomy): domain Eukaryota; kingdom Viridiplantae; phylum Streptophyta; class Magnoliopsida; order Fagales; family Myricaceae; genus Morella; species Morella rubra. The sequence continues at coordinate 3,147,547 of CM025853.1, read as the reverse complement.
GGTTGCCTTGAAGACCAAGGGCAAGGCCAGTGGCAAAAAGGCCTCGCCGGAGGAGAAATCTATGGCCCAGAATCTGAAGGAGTGGAGCACCTGGGCTGTGAAGAAGGCCAAGGTCATCACTCACTACGGCTTCATTCCTTTGGTCATCATCATCGGCATGAACTCTGAGCCCAAACCCCACCTCTCCCAACTCCTCAGCCCCGTCTGATCTTTCGTCCTCTGTTTTGTTCAATCGCCAGATCGGGATTCCAGCTCTTCTTTCATGCGTCGGTGCCTATTTGTCGAATCTACGGGATTTGAGTTCGGGCTTTATGTTATGTTATGGAGTTTGTGTATGTCTAGGTTATGTTGTATGCTGAGATAATCTAGGGAATAGAAAATAAAAGGCAGTCAATTTTGAATATTAACTCATTATTGGAATGCATTTTGATGTTGCCTGATGCGATTACGTTAATATCTGCTTATAAATTCTAGCTCTTCATCATATGTATAATTTATGTGATGTAATACCTACGATTGTTAAGATTATGTTTTGATAATTTCTTTTTGTTTAATCCTTTGTGCTTGTAATTGTGTTTATATTTTCTTCGAGTGTTGGGTGAACAGAAGAAATGCAAAGAAAATGTCTGATTGCTTGTCCTGTGAATCTGATTGCAGCCATAGCGGGATTGAGCGCTCTTTAAGCTGATTATGTTTTTCCGTGACAATCGATTTTTTTCTGAGTTTTGATATATTTGATATCTAATTGTCTTCTATGAGACTTGCTTCTCTTTAAAGATAGTGCTTTCTTACGAAGTTAGAATCATTGGTAACCTCTGTTTGGCTGTGGAGTAAGCTTGGGCAAATTACTATGTAACTTTTCTTTTAAATTATATGGTACTTTTTTGGGGGTTCTTCAAGAAAGTTATTACCTTAAAAAAACATGCCTTCTGTCTTCTCTTGTGCAGAGGTACTAATTCATACCTCAGCCATTTGCAATAACATTTTTTATCTGATCATATATCTAATTTGTAGCTGAGATTTGAATCATTTATTTGTTGTTGGCTTATATTTTGAATCCCCTTTTTGTTTGTCAGCCGAGATTAATTATCTTTTCGTTGTTGGCCAAGATTTGATATTTGTCATGTGCTCGTGGTTGATTAGGTAGATGATATGCTTTATTTCGACAAAAGAATTTTGGAAGAATCAGTCTTAGTGGTAGTGAAGGGTTCTGTTTTATGTGGTCTGAAATATTGAAGAATCTATTATTGGCAGATAGATATCAGAAAGGGGAGAAAGAAAAAGAAAACAATGAGGCTTTCAAAGTTTATTTTCTTTGTACTGTTAAGTCTTCCAAATGAAATCTGAGATAGACAATGAAGCGCTGGTATATGCTTGTGGTTTCTATGAGATAATCTTTCCACCGTTGTTGTTTACCTAGTATTCTTAAGTAACTCTCCCATGCAGTGTTTTTTGCCTGCTGAGGAAAGTAAAACTTGAACCTTTTTCTGGTCTGATATATGATCTCTTGCCGCTTGTTGGCTTGATGAGATATTGTAAAAACAATATGAGAAGTTGGAACTTGTTAAAACTTATAGTAGTGTAGGTACTGACCACTATAAAACTCTATTTCATATCTGAGCAAAATGGAGAGAAAGGAAAGCCATGGACTTCTGAAGCAAAAAAGTCGGTTGGTGCAGTAGAGCGAGTGGTTTTCTTCTTGGTCCAAACAGTGAACACTACGCAAGATTTTCCCAAAATTTGTTTTCCCTCTTTATGGTTGGTAATTTGCACACTCCACCTGAAGCCACAATGTTGAACCTTTCGCAAGGTTCATCTGTGCTAGGGTTCATTATAATAATTTAGATAGCTTTTTCTTTAGCCACTTTTTCAGTGCCAAAAACTGAGAATTGTTCCATTTCGTTGTGTGGTTGCCTGTTTCTACCGCGTTTCCTATTATCATTAGGACATTAAGCTTCTAACTCTTGAGAATTGTGTTTTTTTGTTTTCTAAGTCTAATTCTTGAGAATTGAGTTTCCCTAGTTCTTGATTTTACAATATTTCTTGGTTTTCCTCACCTTCTAGTTTTTTCACCATTTATGTGCCGTTTTGGATTCCACCAGTTATGTACTGTTTTGCATTCCTTATATCTTATTATGGCTCTAGTATGCTTATATAAAAAATCTTGAGATAAATTAAAACAATAAAAATACAAAAAAAATATATTATAGTTCGTCAATAACTATTTATTTTTACTCTCTTGTTTACTTTTCTCTGGTTACTATTATAAGTTATCTTTAATTCTTGAGATTCGGCCCGTTCCGACCCCATTGTATAAATAAATTTTTTAAAAAACTAATGAGTCAGTAAAAGGCAGCCGTTTATTTTAGCCTGTTTAGGGCTTTTCTCTCTCTCTCTCTCCCCAAACCCGTTAGGGTTTGGTGCCCCTCTCCTTCATGCTCAGTCTCACAGTAGGGGATTAATTCTATGCGTAAAACGATGAAAATCAATAAAAATCAGTTAATCCTTGATGACATAATCCAAGTTTAAAACTTAAAAAATAACTAAATAAAAACATTTTGTTTAAATCTCTTTAAAAATAGAAAGTATCAAAACTAAACATTCAATTCTAATTATTGAGACAAAAGATAAAGAACGAGTTCGACAATTCAGTAAACAAGTTATTATATAGGGTGCACTTCATGAGTCACATTTAAAAAGTAAAAAAAAAAAAAAAAAAACAGTAGAAAATTGTAAATCTCAATCCACAAAAATATATAACCCTTGAGTCACGTTTATGTCCTGTGATAGGCTTAGGGTTGTGGCTGGACGCCACCAAACTAAGCCATACTATGATATCAATGCTATAACTTTGAATTATGGGTCTTAGGTTTGAAAACATCGCACATATCATACAATAATCATTCATAAAATATTACATAATTATATAAAAACTTTTAAATCATATTATATACATATGGAATTCTATAAGAAAATTGTAACATAATGCGCATAAACAACTCCGAGGTTTTCAATAAAATAACCTTGCTTACCTTGATATTAGAACACGTGATTTGACTGATCTGAAGACTTATCAAATATTGAGTTACTATCTATTTTAAAAAAATTCAAACATATTCCAAAAGTATTGAAATTCAAAATTTTAAAATCTAAAGAGATAAAGATACTTCTTTAAAATTAAAATAGTTTTTATGAGTGTTGGAATCAGGGAGCGATATAGGGGCAAGGGCAATCACCCCCCCCCCCCCCTATTTTTTTGAAAAAATTCCTATATTAAGGGATTTTGGAAAAAATTTCCCCCCACCTGGTTATCCTGCCCCCCAATTTTTTTGAAAATTTGTTCATATCTACACAAAAGTTATCAATGCTACACAAAAATATTGAAATTTGAAATTTCAATTGAACTGCTAAAGAAGGCTTTTCTGGGCAAATATGTTATCTTGGAGTTTTGGAAATACAAAAGCTCAGACTTCTTTTGAAAGGATGTATTTTGAATTTGAAATTTCCTTTTCAAAGTAAATATTGCCTCTAAGATTTTTAAAGTTGAAATTTTCTTTTCAAAACAAATATTGTCATATTTTCTTAGACGTTATGGGCATATTTGTTTGCAAAAGTATTCTAAAATATAATGTATTCAACAAAATTTGCAAAATCAAAATCCAAAATCTTAAAAAATCCTACACAAATACCAATATCTTTTAGGCAAATTTCAACAACTTTTCACACAAATTTCATATCTTTAAAAAAAAAAATTATAAACAAATCTTCTATTTCATACTTTTCTACCCAACTCCAATATTTTTTTTTATCAAACAATTACATAAAATTATTCATCTCTACACTTTTTACAAATTTCAATAAAAATTAAAATCTTTAAAACTTTTCAAAACTTTTACAAAAAACCTATAAAACTCAAATCTACATAAATATTAGCAATTCTATAAAAAAATCCCAAAAATCTTATAATTTTTAATAAAACGAACGTAGTCCAATCATCCAAATCAAAAACTTTTAAACTTTTGAAAAATGGCTCTACCTGACAAGCCCCAAAACTTGAGAAATAAATTACTGCAACTTTTAGCATATTTAAAACATAGCTCAGTTATGATAAGATATTTATAGAATCATAGGTTTCGTGTGTTTGATTTTTTATGTATCCAAATTGAAGTTGCTATAAAACATTATGCCTACTTTTATATATTTATTATAAGTTAAAATTCATATATGAAATTATATTTTTTATTTTATTTAAATAATAATAAAAATTAATTTGACTCTTTAAAAAATATCTTGGAGCTAGCTGGAATTATTGAAAAAGTAAAGATAGATGATTTGAATAAATTTTTTATATTTTTTATAGTGAAAATGGATGATTTGATAAGGGAGAAAGAATATTTTGTAGTTATTATTATTATATCAAAATTGATGCCTACGCAAACACCAATTAAATAAAATCAGCATTTCAAACCTTAAATACGGAAGAACTTTTTTAAATAAAATAAATCAACATTTTAAACTTTAAACACTTTTAAAAAGGATAATTAAATTTTTCAAATAAATCAAAATTCAATAAAAATAAAAATAATATTTATACATAACAAATAATAAATTGAGATCAGATTCAATCTTGCAAAAAATTTAGGCCTAATATTCCTAAAGGTCCTTGTGGTATGGCCAATTCTCTAACTAGTCCCCATAGAATTTTTTGTCCTGAAATGGTCCCTGAATTAACCCACGAATACTGTTCAAGTTTTTCCGTCTACTCTAGGACGGGAAATTCATACGTGGCCCACGGAGGACATATCAGCACCACTGAAAGAGCAACACCTGTCTCTCCCTCTACTGTGCTTCGCGTCAAAACCCACCTGGCGTCCTCATTTGACACCTGCCACTGTCCATTAAAAACAAAAGCCACTATGTTTTAAAATTGAAATCCACGTTCTTGCCCCTGCCCTAAATCCTTTTTCTCGCGACACTCTTCACTCGTAGAACCATTCCCAACTTCGGCTTTCATACTGAAAACCCTAAAGGATTGGAAAGACCAGCTACCTATTCATTTTGAATCAACTACTATTCGGCTACAATCAGTTTTCAGATGGATTCAAGCTTTTCAGTGTCTAATTCAACTGGAAATGGTAGCAGACTTCATGGCAGTCGGGGAGACGTCAATATTTTGGCGGAACTACCCTTCTGCCACTGCAGTTTAAGTGCTCGGCATCGAACATCCAAAACTGAAGCGAACCCAGGCCGCCAATTTTATGGGTGTGCTCAGTTTGGCAAAGCCTCGGTTAGTAGTTAGCAAATTGTATTTTGTTTTCATCAAGTTTTACTTAATGTTCGACAAATAAGCTTTTGGTTTTGTTCTACTTAATGTTCGTCAAATAGTTATACTAAATGTTTGGCAAATAGGTTTTTGGTTTTGTTCATGAAGTTCTAATTAATGTAATGTTGATGTTGATGCGGTTTGGACAGTAAACTTAAGGTCAAACCTCCTATTCTTGTGATGAGTGCCACAGTTATGAGTTCTCAAGAAGGTCTTGATTTGGAAAGCCTCCTTACGATTCATGAATGATGCTTGCACCAATAACCCACAGTTCTCTCTACACCTTGCTTTCACCCTCAGTTTATCATTTTTGATATACTTGTAGTCAAACCTTTGTTGAACAACATATCTAGCAAGGGCTTGCCTAAATATGGCAACACTTCGAAACTTCATCCCAGTCTCCAAGTGCACCGTTCCACCTTCTAATTCTGCCAAATTGAACTCTCTATATTGCCTCAACCTACGCTGGTTGTCACTGTCAGCACCATCTTCTTCACTCATGCTCTCCATCCCTTCACTGTCATCATCAACTGGATCCTCATCAACCTCATTTTGCCTCCACCACCCGCCCTATACCCAAACCATCTCATAGAATTAGCCCGAGAGGTTGGTCTTTCATAACTAACACCAGAACCTTCTCCACTCCCAGCTGCATGCTCCTCTTGACAGTTAGAAGTGCCACATTTCTCTCTTCTTAGCAGTTCAGTTTCTTTTGATGTTACCTCATCACTGTCATTCATAGATTCAGCCACATTTTCTTCAAACAACTCGGGCACCTCATCGTCCGTTGCAGAGAAGTCGCTGAGTTGTTTTAAACCTCCAAACAATATGTTCTCTATGTCATCCTCAACCTCTTCATGTTCTCCCTCAACCACAGGTTCTCCCTCAACCACGGGTTCTCCCTCAACTTCAGCCCTTGTTTCTCCCTCAACCCCTGGCAGTGAAAGTACCTCTTCAAGGACATTTGCATCCTCAACCTTATGTTCAACATAGATATATAGCTTCTTCAAATTTGCAGCCTTCACCTTTTTAATTATACGGACAACATCAGTATCACTTTCAAGAGAGTTTATCCCATGCTCAAAACTTTCATAGCCGAATTTGCACCATATCCTAGCAACGTTGTTGTATCCAAATTCATCCCTTAAAAGCTTATAGAGGTGGGTCACATAAATGAAGTCTTGATCAATGCCTCCCATGTCAGTGACCTCACCATTTATGTAATCTCTAAGTACAAAGCTTAGTCTGCCCTTATGATGTAAGATTATATTCAACATCTGTATGCATGTATTTAAAAACCACGTCAATATATTGGGGTAAATTATGGCAATTACAATGCACGTAAGAAATGGTCAATACACATTTTAAAATTGGTATCTATAGTTGATGTCCTTTTCAATTAATAACTAGTTATCATGTAGGTCATTGTCTTATTAGGCAAGAGTGTTGGTTTAGGGACCACTTCATTCTGAACTTTCTCACAAACAAAAGACATCTACCCCACTGACCAAAGCAAAGCAGGTGACAATTAGAATTTCAACTACCCAAAACCAATGACAAAAAATTATTATATGCAACCATGTGCTTTCCACCTCAAAAGAATTGACAACAAAACAGAATAGACAAAAACATGTCCTTCAAAAACTGCGATTGAGACCCACCATTTTTAACCCATTACAATTAGTATTTCAACTACCCAAAACCAACGAGACACACAATTTATTACGCAACCGTGTGCTTTCCAACTTAAAAGAGCAGACAACCGAAAAAAAAAATGTGCTTTAAAAGCTGGGAAGTTGACTCACCATTTTAACCCATTACATTTAAACGTCTTGGGGTATAAATTGGTAACAGATCTCACGGAAACGAACCGCTATTTCGTGAAATGAAAAGAATTTCAGTGAAGTGGCTTACCGTCGCAAATGCATAGCATCCCAGTGCAGAAGCCAAACGCAGATTGAGAAGATGAGCCAAACGTGAGCGTGCAAAACCACAAGCCTGAGTGCTCTGTTTTGCATAATCTCTTAACCTCTGACTTCTCGACGTTCTCGCTCACTCTAGGGTTTTCAAATGAAAATATTGAGAAATTTCAGTGAAGTGAAGTGAGCAACGTCGAGGGGGCAAAGGGATTTAAGGTAGGGGCAAGGACGTGGATTTCAATTTTAAAACATAGTGGCTTTTGTTTTTAATGGACAGTGGTAGGTGTCAAATGAGGACACTAGGTGGGTTTTGACTGAGAGCACAGTGGAGAGAGAGATAGGTGTTGCTCTTTCAATGGTGCTGATATGTCCTTCGTTGGCCACGTATAAATTTCCCGTTTTGGAGTGGATGGAAAAACTTGAACAGTATTCATGGATTAATTTAGGGACCATTTCAGATTAGAGAATTGGCCATATCACAGGAACGTTGGGAATATTAGGCCAAAAATTTATTTAACCACGTTACCTAACGGTAAAGGTGGATCATCCATAAACTTACCGTTTACCCAAAAAAAAAAAAAAAAAAAAAAAAAAAAACAAAAAAGGATGAATCATCCATATTCGGCGGGTGGGGTATCATCGGTACCCGTCTCTTCTGTTCCTCTCTATCTCTCTCTCTCTGCGTCTGTCTTGCTCTCATCGAGGCAGAGTAACCTGCAAACAATATTATCATCAACTCTACGCAACACTGATCAGACGGCCTGGCACTGCGCATTCCTGTTCTTTGACGGTTCTGATTCACTGATCCTGATCTCCGTAACCTCTGTCTCCCTCTTCCTCCGTGTCTCTGTTCTCTAATCACTTTATTTTTTTATTTTTTTTCTGAGCATGTTTGGTCATGCACTTGTTTTTTCTAGGGTTTACGTTTTGGGTTGGTAGATCAGTGTTTCTTCTATCTATTCTGTTTTGTCTACTTCGTCTTCTTTTCTGTGTAACTAGACATTTGTGATTCATTGTACTTGTATGTCATGTGTCCCTGTTTGTGCACGTGTATGTATGTTTGGTTTTATTTCGGGCATTTTGATCTGGGAGAGCGAGCTGTGTGCTTTTGGAAATTTGGTTGCTCTGTTTGATACTCTGGAAATTTGATTGCAAGCAAAAGAAAATGCGGTTTGATGAGAAAGCAGAGGGAGAGAAAGTAAGTAGTAACCTATGTTTGTTTTCTCATCTGGTATGTGTAAGTGCGATTTCTGATTTAATTTCCACTCTTTTTTTGTTTTTTCCTTTTGGGTTTCTTTCACTATGGTTCTCATAATTTTGTTTCTTCTCCCATGATTTATACAGGCTGTCTTATTGTTTGTTTGTACCTGTAAATTTTGTATCTTTCTAGCGTGATTCACTTGTAACTAAGATCTTTTAAAATCTTATTTTCTTTGTTTGCAATTTGTAACGAAATATTGATTCTTGATGTTGCTGTCTCTCATTTGCAGCACTTAAATATAAGATAATAGCTGCTTTATCATGTAGTGTACTGCCTGGTTGAAAGGGACGAGGTCAGAGTCACTGGATTTATTTGAAGAGATAAATTTGATAGGCGTTATCAGTCACTACAGGTTGGTTTAAATTTTTTCTGTGAATGACTTGTATTGGTGATTCTTGCTGCCCTTCAGCTTATGGGGTTGTAATGTGCGTGTGTTTATGTTAGCTTGTGTTCTTTAACCAAAACATCTACATACATCCAGGTTTCAGAATCATGATACAACGTGCCACCCATCATAATTGAGCTTCACATAATCAAACAAACTCAAACTTCAAAAAAATTTGGCCTCCAAAGCTTGTTCCAATCTCTAAAATGTCGAATGAAGGTCTGAATGAGCTACCAAGATCAGAGATCTTGTAGAACATAATGAGTTATAAATATGATAACCACAGGACCGAAAATCCGAATTCAATTAAGATTGTGGGTTTCAACGACAAGAGTGATACTTAGAATGTATAATTACAAAGTAAGCGAATCATTTCATCCTTCAATCAGTAGTGGATCTGACTTATTGCTGACATGGTGGTCTGTGTATCACAGCCCCTCCAACATTCTTTGGACATGCATATGATCCTTTCGTGAAAATTTCCTCAATTACATCTTCAATATTGATTACTTCTGCCACCAATTCTCTGATACCTTTTGGACATGCCATGCATGTTCTGGATCCGTGTGTGTGGGTTTATGCACCTATTATGTGGGAACAGATTGTAGTGATTTTGTCACTGATATCTCCCAGGATCTGCTAGATGTTATCTAAGATACACTCGTTGCATCACCGTTTAGTCATGCTGCGTGTATAGGATGAATATTCCTATCTAATTCAGCTAGTATAGTGTTGGTATTGCGTACATGGTATTCCATGTCCTCCTACATTGTTCCTGCTTCACAGGGGTGTGGTAGATAGACCAAATCAGGTAAGTATCACGAAACTTTGTTTTTGCAAATCATAGTGAAGAATGAGTATGTTTTATGTAATTTGATCATCTAGTTTCTTTAGTTTAAGGTGGCTTTTGTCGAGTAGATATGACTTCTTGCTGTCACGTCTGATAGTGTTGAGATGGCTTTAGGATGGATCTATTGAATGTGTTTTCAAGTACGTCTTTAATGCTTACTGAGATATTGATGTTCTGTTGCATTCCATAAGTATTTTTGTTCATAATTCATGACCGAGTTACCATCGATAACATATCATAAACATTTGTTAAGTATTCTTGTTCTTATTTCTTTCTCTATGTCTGATTCTAATGTGGACTTTTCACTGACGTTTGGAACTCTGTTATTGAAAAATCTTGTGGTTCATGTGTTGTTTTGATGTCATGACTATTGAGCACTGTCATTTGCCCTTCTGGAAATTCCTGCAAAATAAGAGACCTGTGGTTCTACTAGGTAGCCTCATATCTTAACAGCTTTTGAAATTCTTAGATTTTATGTATGCTTGACAGGTTTTGGGGTCTCTTCATCTGAAGAGACCCCAAAACTGTTCAAGCATACATAAAATCTAAGAATTTCAAAAGCTGTTAAGATATGAGGCTACCTAGTAGAACCACAGGTCTCTTATTTTGCAGGAATTTCCAGAAGGGCAAATGACAGTGCTCAATAGTCATGACATCAAAACAACACATGAACCACAAGATTTTTCAATAACAGAGTTCCAAACGTCAGTGAAAAGTCCACATTAGAATCAGACATAGAGAAAGAAATAAGAACAAGAATACTTAACAAATGTTTATGATATGTTATCGATGGTAACTCGGTCATGAATTATGAACAAAAATACTTATGGAATGCAACAGAACATCAATATCTCAGTAAGCATTAAAGACGTACTTGAAAACACATTCAATAGATCCATCCTAAAGCCATCTCAACACTATCAGACGTGACAGCAAGAAGTCATATCTACTCGACAAAAGCCACCTTAAACTAAAGAAACTAGATGATCAAATTACATAAAACATACTCATTCTTCACTATGATTTGCAAAAACAAAGTTTCGTGATACTTACCTGATTTGGTCTATCTACCACACCCCTGTGAAGCAGGAACAATGTAGGAGGACATGGAATACCATGTACGCAATACCAACACTATACTAGCTGAATTAGATAGGAATATTCATCCTATACACGCAGCATGACTAAACGGTGATGCAACGAGTGTATCTTAGATAACATCTAGCAGATCCTGGGAGATATCAGTGACAAAATCACTACAATCTGTTCCCACATAATAGGTGCATAAACCCACACACACGGATCCAGAACATGCATGGCATGTCCAAAAGGTATCAGAGAATTGGTGGCAGAAGTAATCAATATTGAAGATGTAATTGAGGAAATTTTCACGAAAGGATCATATGCATGTCCAAAGAATGTTGGAGGGGCTGTGATACACAGACCACCATGTCAGCAATAAGTCAGATCCACTACTGATTGAAGGATGAAATGATTCGCTTACTTTGTAATTATACATTCTAAGTATCACTCTTGTCGTTGAAACCCACAATCTTAATTGAATTCGGATTTTCGGTCCTGTGGTTATCATATTTATAACTCATTATGTTCTACAAGATCTCTGATCTTGGTAGCTCATTCAGACCTTCATTCGACATTTTAGAGATTGGAACAAGCTTTGGAGGCCAAATTTTTTTGAAGTTTGAGTTTGTTTGATTATGTGAAGCTCAATTATGATGGGTGGCACGTTGTATCATGATTCTGAAACCTGGATGTATGTAGATGTTTTGGTTAAAGAACACAAGCTAACATAAACACACGCACATTACAACCCCATAAGCTGAAGGGCAGCAAGAATCACCAATACAAGTCATTCACAGAAAAAATTTAAACCAACCTGTAGTGACTGATAACGCCTATCAAATTTATCTCTTCAAATAAATCCAGTGACTCTGACCTCGTCCCTTTCAACCAGGCAGTACACTACATGATAAAGCAGCTATTATCTTATATTTAAGTGCTGCAAATGAGAGACAGCAACATCAAGAATCAATATTTCGTTACAAATTGCAAACAAAGAAAATAAGATTTTAAAAGATCTTAGTTACAAGTGAATCACGCTAGAAAGATACAAAATTTACAGGTACAAACAAACAATAAGACAGCCTGTATAAATCATGGGAGAAGAAACAAAATTATGAGAACCATAGTGAAAGAAACCCAAAAGGAAAAAAAAAAAAAGAGTGGAAATTAAATCAGAAATCGCACTTACACATACCAGATGAGAAAACAAACATAGGTTACTACTTACTTTCTCTCCCTCTGCTTTCTCATCAAACCGCATTTTCTTTTGCTTGCAATCAAATTTCCAGAGTATCAAACAGAGCAACCAAATTTCCAAAAGCACACAGCTCGCTCTCCCAGATCAAAATGCCCGAAATAAAACCAAACATACATACACGTGCACAAACAGGGACACATGACATACAAGTACAATGAATCACAAATGTCTAGTTACACAGAAAAGAAGACGAAGTAGACAAAACAGAATAGATAGAAGAAACACTGATCTACCAACCCAAAACGTAAACCCTAGAAAAAAACAAGTGCATGACCAAACATGCTCAGAAAAAAAATAAAAAAATAAAGTGCATTAGAGAACAGAGACACGGAGGAAGAGGGAGACAGAGGTTACGGAGATCAGGATCAGTGAATCAGAACCGTCAAAGAACAGGAATGCGCAGTGCCAGGCCGTCTGATCAGTGTTGCGTAGAGTTGATGATAATATTGTTTGCAGGTTACTCTGCCTCGATGAGAGCAAGACAGACGCAGAGAGAGAGAGATAGAGAGGAACAGAAGAGACGGGTACCGATGATACCCCACCCGCCGAATATGGATGATTCATCCTTTTTTTGTTTTTTGTTTTTTTTTTTTTTTTTTTTTTTTTTGGTAAACGGTAAGTTTATGGATGATCCACCTTTACCGTTAGGTAACGTGGTTAAATAAATTTTTGGCCTAATATTCCCAACGTTCCTGTGATATGGCCAATTCTCTAATCTGAAATGGTCCCTAAATTAATCCATGAATACTGTTCAAGTTTTTCCATCCACTCCAAAACGGGAAATTTATACGTGGCCAACGAAGGACATATCAGCACCATTGAAAGAGCAACACCTATCTCTCCCTCCACTGTGCTCCACGTCAAAACCCACCTGGCGTCCTCATTTGACACCTGCCACTGTCCATTAAAAACAAAAGCCATGTTTTAAAATTGAAATCCACCCTCCCTTGCCCCTACCTTAAATCCCTTTGCCCCCTCGACGTTGCTCACTTCACTTCACTGAAATTTCTCAATATTTTCATTTGAAAACCCTAGAGTGAGCGAGAACGTCGAGAAGTCGGAGGTTGAGAGATTGTGCAAAGCAGAGCACTCAGGCTTGTGGTTTTGCACGCTCACGTTTGGCTCAGTCTTCTCAATCTGCGTTTGGCTTCTGCACTGGGATGCTATGCATTTGCGACGGTAAGCCACTTCACTGAAATTCTTTTCATTTCACGAAATAGTGGTTCGTTTCCGTGAGATCTGTTACCAATTTATACCCCAAGACGTTTAAATGTAATGGGTTAAAATGGTGAGGTCAACTTCCCAGCTTTTAAAGGACATTTTTTTTTTCGGTTGTCTGCTCTTTTGAGTTGGAAAGCACACGGTTGCGTAATAAATTGTTGTCTCGTTGGTTTTGGGTAGTTGAAATACTAATTGTAATGGGTTAAAAATGGTGGGTCTCAATCGCAGCTTTTAAAGGACATGTTTTTGTCTATTCTGTTTTGTTTGTCTGTTCTTTTGAGGTGGAAAGCACATGGTTGCATATAATAATTTTTTGTCATTGGTTTTGGGTAGTTGAAATTCTAATTGTCACCTGCTTTGCTTTGGTCAATGGGGTAGATGTCTTTTGTTTGTGAGAAAGTTCAGAATGAAGTGGTCCCTAAACCAACACTCTTGCCTAATAAGACAATGACCTACATGATAACTAGTTATTAATTGAAAAGGACATCAACTATAGATACCAATTTTAAAATGTGTATTGACCATTTCTTACGTGCATTGTAATTGCCATAATTTACCCCAATATATTGACGTGGTTTTTAAATACATGCATACAGATGTTGAATATAATCTTACATCATAAGGGCAGACTAAGCTTTGTACTTAGAGATTACATAAATGGTGAGGTCACTGACATGGGAGGCATTGATCAAGACTTCATTTATGTGACCCACCTCTATAAGCTTTTAAGGGATGAATTTGGATACAACAACGTTGCTAGGATATGGTGCAAATTCGGCTATGAAAGTTTTGAGCATGGGATAAACTCTCTTGAAAGTGATACTGATGTTGTCCGTATAATTAAAAGGGTGGAGGCTGCAAATTTGAAGGAGCTATATATCTATGTTGAACATAAGGTTGAGGATGCAAATGTCCTTGAAGAGGTACTTTCACTGCCAGGGGTTGAGGGAGAAACAAGGGCTGAAGTTGAGGGAGAACCCGTGGTTGAGGGAGAACCTGTGGTTGAGGGAGAACATGAAGAGGTTGAGGATGACATAGAGAACATATTGTTTGGAGGTTTAAAACAACTCAGCGACTTCTCTGCAACGGACGATGAGGTGCCCGAGTTGTTTGAAGAAAATGTGGCTGAATCTATGAATGACAGTGATGAGGTAACATCAAAAGAAACTGAACTGCTAAGAAGAGAGAAATGTGGCACTTCTAACTGTCAAGAGGAGCATGCAGCTGGGAGTGGAGAAGGTTCTGGTGTTAGTTATGAAAGACCAACCTCTCGGGCTAATTCTATGAGATGGTTTGGGTATAGGGCGGGTGGTGGAGGCAAAATGAGGTTGATGAGGATCCAGTTGATGATGACAGTGAAGGGATGGAGAGCATGAGTGAAGAAGATGGTGCTGACAGTGACAACCAGCGTAGGTTGAGGCAATATAGAGAGTTCAATTTGGCAGAATTAGAAGGTGGAACGGTGCACTTGGAGACTGGGATGAAGTTTCGAAGTGTTGCCATATTTAGGCAAGCCCTTGCTAGATATGTTGTTCAACAAAGGTTTGACTACAAGTATATCAAAAATGATAAACTGAGGGTGAAAGCAAGGTGTAGAGAGAACTGTGGGTTATTGGTGCAAGCATCATTCATGAATCGTAAGGAGGCTTTCCAAATCAAGACCTTCTTGAGAACTCATAACTGTGGCACTCATCACAAGAATAGGAGGTTTGACCTTAAGTTTACTGTCCAAACCGCATCAACATCAACATTACATTAATTAGAACTTCATGAACAAAACCAAAAACCTATTTGCCAAACATTTAGTATAACTATTTGACGAACATTAAGTAGAACAAAACCAAAAGCTTATTTGTCGAACATTAAGTAAAACTTGATGAAAACAAAAGACCATTTGCTAACTACTAACCGAGGCTTTGCCAAACTGAGCACACCCATAAAATTGGCGGCCTGGGTTCGCTTCAGTTTTGGATGTTCGATGCCGAGCACTTAAACTGCAGTGGCAGAAGGGTAGTTCCGCCAAAATATTGACGTCTCCCCGACTGCCATGAAGTCTGCTACCATTTCCAGTTGAATTAGACACTGAAAAGCTTGAATCCATCTGAAAACTGATTGTAGCCGAATAGTAGTTGATTCAAAATGAATAGGTAGCTGGTCTTTCCAATCCTTTAGGGTTTTCAGTATGAAAGCCGAAGTTGGGAATGGTTCTACGAGTGAAGAGTGTCGCGAGAAAAAGGATTTAGGGCAGGGGCAAGAACGTGGATTTCAATTTTAAAACATAGTGGCTTTTGTTTTTAATGGACAGTGGCAGGTGTCAAATGAGGACGCCAGGTGGGTTTTGACGCGAAGCACAGTAGAGGGAGAGACAGGTGTTGCTCTTTCAGTGGTGCTGATATGTCCTCCGTGGGCCACGTATGAATTTCCCGTCCTAGAGTAGACGGAAAAACTTGAACAGTATTCGTGGGTTAATTCAGGGACCATTTCAGGACAAAAAATTCTATGGGGACTAGTTAGAGAATTGGCCATACCACAAGGACCTTTAGGAATATTAGGCCTAAATTTTTTGCAAGATTGAATCTGATCTCAATTTATTATTTGTTATGTATAAATATTTATTTTTATTTTTATTGAATTTTGATTTATTTGAAAAATTAATTATCCTTTTTAAAAGTGTTTAAAGTTTAAAATGTTGATTTTATTTAAAAAAAAGTTCTTCCGTATTTAAGGTTTGAAATGCTGATTTTATTTAAGGTGGTGTTTGCGTAGGCATCAATTTTGATATAAATAAAATAACTACAAAATATTCTTTCTCCCTTATCAAATCATCCATTTTCACTATAAAAAATATAAAAAATTTATTCAAATCATCTATCTTTACTTTTTCAATAATTCCAGCTAGCTCCAAGATATTTTTTAAGAAGTCAAATTAATTTTTTATTATTTTAAATAAAATAAAAAATATAATTTCATATATGAATAGTAACTTATAATAAATATATAAAAGTAGGCATAATGTTTTATAGCAACTTCAATTTGGATACATAAAAAATCAAACACACGAAACCTATGATTCTATAAATATCTTATCATAACTGAGCTATGTTTTAAATATGCTAAAAGTTGCAGTAATTTATTTCTCAAGTTTTGGGGCTTGTCAGGTAGAGCCATTTTTCAAAAGTTTAAAAGTTTTTGATTTGGATGATTGGACTACGTTCGTTTTATTAAAAATTATAAGATTTTTGGGATTTTTTTATAGAATTGCTAATATTTATGTAGATTTGAGTTTTATAGGTTTTTGTGTAAAGTTGTTGAAAAGTTTTAAAATATTTAATTTTTATTGAAATTTGTAAAAAGTGTAGAGATGAATAATTTTATGTAATTGTTTGATAAAAAAAATATTGGAGTTGGGTAGAAAAGTATGAAGATAGAAGATTTGTTATAATTTTTTTTTTTAAAGATATTGAAATTTGTGTGAAAAGTTGTTGAAATTTGCCTAAAAGATATTGGTATTTGTGTAGGATTTTTTAAGATTTTGGATTTTGATTTTGCAAATTTTGTTGAATACATTATATTTTAGAATACTTTTGCAAACAAATATGCCCATAACGTCTAAGAAAATATGACAATATTTGTTTTGAAAAGAAATTTCAACTTTAAAAATCTTAGAGGCAATATTTACTTTGAAAAGGAAATTTCAAATTCAAAATACATCCTTTCAAAAGAAGTCTGAGCTTTTGTATTTCCAAAACTCCAAGATAACATATTTGCCCAGAAAAGCCTTCTTTAGCAGTTCAATTGAAATTTCAAATTTCAATATTTTTGTGTAGCATTGATAACTTTTGTGTAGATATGAACAAATTTTTCAAAAAAATTGGGGGGAGGATGACCATGTGGAGGGAATTTTTTCCAAAATCCCTTAATATAGGGAATTTTTTCAAAAAAATTAGGGGGGGGGGGGGGGGTGATTGCCCTTGCCCCTATATTCGCCCCTGATTCCAACACTCATAAAAACTATTTTAATTTTAAAGAAGTATCTTTATCTCTTTAGATTTTAAAATTTTGAATTTCAATACTTTTGGAATATGTTTGAATTTTTTTAAAATAGATAGTAACTCAATATTTGATAAGTCTTCAGATCAGTCAAATCACGTGTTCTAATATCAAGGTAAGCAAGGTTATTTTATTGAAAACCTCGGAGTTGTTTATGCGCATTATGTTACAATTTTCTTATAGAATTCCATATGTATATAATATGATTTAAAAGTTTTTATATAATTATGTAATATTTTATGAATGATTATTGTATGATATGTGCGATGTTTTCAAACCTAAGACCCATAATTCAAAGTTATAGCATTGATATCATAGTATGGCTTAGTTTGGTGGCGTCCAGCCACAACCCTAAGCCTATCACAGGACATAAACGTGACTCAAGGGTTATATATTTTTGGGATTGAGATTTACAATTTTCTACTGTTTTTTTTTTTTTTTTTTTACTTTTTAAATGTGACTCATGAAGTGCACCCTATATAATAACTTGTTTACTGAATTGTCGAACTCGTTCTTTATCTTTTGTCTCAATAATTAGAATTGAATGTTTAGTTTTGATACTTTCTATTTTTAAAGAGATTTAAACAAAATGTTTTTATTTAGTTATTTTTTAAGTTTTAAACTTGGATTATGTCATCAAGGATTAACTGATTTTTATTGATTTTCATCGTTTTACGCATAGAATTAATCCCCTACTGTGAGACTGAGCATGAAGGAGAGGGGCACCAAACCCTAACGGGTTTGGGGAGAGAGAGAGAGAGAAAAGCCCTAAACAGGCTAAAATAAACGGCTGCCTTTTACTGACTCATTAGTTTTTTAAAAAATTTATTTATACAATGGGGTCGGAACGGGCCGAATCTCAAGAATTAAAGATAACTTATAATAGTAACCAGAGAAAAGTAAACAAGAGAGTAAAAATAAATAGTTATTGACGAACTATAATATATTTTTTTTGTATTTTTATTGTTTTAATTTATCTCAAGATTTTTTATATAAGCATACTAGAGCCATAATAAGATATAAGGAATGCAAAACAGTACATAACTGGTGGAATCCAAAACGGCACATAAATGGTGAAAAAACTAGAAGGTGAGGAAAACCAAGAAATATTGTAAAATCAAGAACTAGGGAAACTCAATTCTCAAGAATTA
The DNA here is from genome assembly GCA_003952965.2 of Morella rubra. Taxonomy (NCBI): domain Eukaryota; kingdom Viridiplantae; phylum Streptophyta; class Magnoliopsida; order Fagales; family Myricaceae; genus Morella; species Morella rubra. The sequence continues at coordinate 3,129,046 of CM025853.1, read as the reverse complement.
GACTTAGAAAACAAAAAAACACAATTCTCAAGAGTTAGAAGCTTAATGTCCTAATGATAATAGGAAACGCGGTAGAAACAGGCAACCACACAACGAAATGGAACAATTCTCAGTTTTTGGCACTGAAAAAGTGGCTAAAGAAAAAGCTATCTAAATTATTATAATGAACCCTAGCACAGATGAACCTTGCGAAAGGTTCAACATTGTGGCTTCAGGTGGAGTGTGCAAATTACCAACCATAAAGAGGGAAAACAAATTTTGGGAAAATCTTGCGTAGTGTTCACTGTTTGGACCAAGAAGAAAACCACTCGCTCTACTGCACCAACCGACTTTTTTGCTTCAGAAGTCCATGGCTTTCCTTTCTCTCCATTTTGCTCAGATATGAAATAGAGTTTTATAGTGGTCAGTACCTACACTACTATAAGTTTTAACAAGTTCCAACTTCTCATATTGTTTTTACAATATCTCATCAAGCCAACAAGCGGCAAGAGATCATATATCAGACCAGAAAAAGGTTCAAGTTTTACTTTCCTCAGCAGGCAAAAAACACTGCATGGGAGAGTTACTTAAGAATACTAGGTAAACAACAACGGTGGAAAGATTATCTCATAGAAACCACAAGCATATACCAGCGCTTCATTGTCTATCTCAGATTTCATTTGGAAGACTTAACAGTACAAAGAAAATAAACTTTGAAAGCCTCATTGTTTTCTTTTTCTTTCTCCCCTTTCTGATATCTATCTGCCAATAATAGATTCTTCAATATTTCAGACCACATAAAACAGAACCCTTCACTACCACTAAGACTGATTCTTCCAAAATTCTTTTGTCGAAATAAAGCATATCATCTACCTAATCAACCACGAGCACATGACAAATATCAAATCTTGGCCAACAACGAAAAGATAATTAATCTCGGCTGACAAACAAAAAGGGGATTCAAAATATAAGCCAACAACAAATAAATGATTCAAATCTCAGCTACAAATTAGATATATGATCAGATAAAAAATGTTATTGCAAATGGCTGAGGTATGAATTAGTACCTCTGCACAAGAGAAGACAGAAGGCATGTTTTTTTAAGGTAATAACTTTCTTGAAGAACCCCCAAAAAAGTACCATATAATTTAAAAGAAAAGTTACATAGTAATTTGCCCAAGCTTACTCCACAGCCAAACAGAGGTTACCAATGATTCTAACTTCGTAAGAAAGCACTATCTTTAAAGAGAAGCAAGTCTCATAGAAGACAATTAGATATCAAATATATCAAAACTCAGAAAAAAATCGATTGTCACGGAAAAACATAATCAGCTTAAAGAGCGCTCAATCCCGCTATGGCTGCAATCAGATTCACAGGACAAGCAATCAGACATTTTCTTTGCATTTCTTCTGTTCACCCAACACTCGAAGAAAATATAAACACAATTACAAGCACAAAGGATTAAACAAAAAGAAATTATCAAAACATAATCTTAACAATCGTAGGTATTACATCACATAAATTATACATATGATGAAGAGCTAGAATTTATAAGCAGATATTAACGTAATCGCATCAGGCAACATCAAAATGCATTCCAATAATGAGTTAATATTCAAAATTGACTGCCTTTTATTTTCTATTCCCTAGATTATCTCAGCATACAACATAACCTAGACATACACAAACTCCATAACATAACATAAAGCCCGAACTCAAATCCCGTAGATTCGACAAATAGGCACCGACGCATGAAAGAAGAGCTGGAATCCCGATCTGGCGATTGAACAAAACAGAGGACGAAAGATCAGACGGGGCTGAGGAGTTGGGAGAGGTGGGGTTTGGGCTCAGAGTTCATGCCGATGATGATGACCAAAGGAATGAAGCCGTAGTGAGTGATGACCTTGGCCTTCTTCACAGCCCAGGTGCTCCACTCCTTCAGATTCTGGGCCATAGATTTCTCCTCCGGCGAGGCCTTTTTGCCACTGGCCTTGCCCTTGGTCTTCAAGGCAACCTTAGACGCCATTAATTTTCTCCCTTTTTCCTCTGTCGGATTCTCTCTCTGCAGGTGATGTTTTGTGTTGTGCAAACCTAAAACCCTAATTATCGAGATTTTATTATGAGTCTGCCAAATCTCACAACAGAGTCTGATCGGGCAGTCACAGTCGTCGATCTTCTTTGCTATTTATTTTTCGCCCTAAGGGCAAAATCTACTCCATCCGTTTAGGGGAAAATACACTTTTCACCCACGAACTACCATATATTTTACACTTTGCACCCTAAACTACCAATTTTGACACATTGCACCCTTTAACTACCAATTTTTAACACTTTGCACCCTTTATCAAATTTTCAAACTAAAATGATGATAATGCCCTTAGATATTGTTATCAATTCATTAATTTTTCAAGGGTATTATTGTCAAATGGAGGGTGCAAAGTGTTTAATATTAGTAGTTGGAGGGTGTAATGTGTCAAAGTGGGTAGTTTAGGGTGCAAAATATATAACATTGGTAGTTTGAGGGTGCAATGTCTTAAAGATGGTAGTTTGGGGTGCAATGTGTCACTACTCCGGTAGTTTGTGGGTGAAAAGTGTATTTTCCCCTTTTTATTTTTATATTTATTCAAGATAAATAAACATTTCGTTTTTTTTGTTAAGGGTTAACTTGTCAATTCATGCTCAGGTTTTGGTCTGTTTTTTTCTCAAAAGGCTAATGATAATTTTCGTCCTAGATTTTGACCACTTTACACAATTCGTTCCTAAGTTTTCTCATTTATTACATGTAGTACGTGGGTTTCACGATATTGTCAAAATGGTCCTTTTGTCCACTATCACGAATTGCTCCATCAATTAACGGCTTACACATCATCGCTAATTAGAAATAACATGTGTAAAAAAATATTTAAAAATACCACGTTATTTTTATTAAGCCACACTAGTAAAATAAACAAAATTTTTAAAAAAATCAATTAACAATTTAATTTTCTTTAAAAAAAAACCTTTAAAAGAACTAGGGAGCCGCGTGGCCTCCCTAGTTTTTCCACAGAGTAAGGAGCCCAGATTTGGGCTCCCCCCACAAGAGGTGGCTCTCAGTGCCACAAAGAGGTGGTAGTGAGCCACCCCGCAACTCTGGTTTTAGGGTGGCCCTCGCACGGGTTAGGGGGTGGCCCTCAACGACCCTGGTTGAGGGGTGGCTCACGGCCACCCCAAACCTAGAGTTGCGGGGTGGCAGCTTTGTGGCAGCAAGAGCCACCCCTCACAAGGGGAGCCCAGATCTGGGCTCCCCACTTTGCAAGATGACGGTGCCGCCACCCCAAAAATTAGAGAGGGCATGCGACTCCCTAGTTCTTTCAAAGTTTTTTTTTTTAAAAAAAAATTTTGTTAATTGATTTTTTTTTGTTTATTTTACTTATGTGGCTTAATAAAAATGATGTCACATTTTTAAATAACTTTTTTTACATGTGTCATTTTGGTTGGTAATGACGTATAAGATCGTTAGTTAATTGGGCAATTCACTAATAGTAGTGGACGGAATGACCATTTTGACAACATCATGAAACCCAGGGATGAATTTTGTAAAGTGGTTAAATTTCAGGGACAAAAATGGTCATTAACTATTTCTTAAAAAATACATTATTTTTACAAGCAGTTTTATATTTGACCTATGTATAGGCAGGTTTGACAGGTCCAACTGTTAAATAAATTTTTAGACAAAAATTAACGGTAGGATTATTTTGAAAAAATCGCTTTAAAAATTCAATGATTTTTGAAAAACAGAGACTAAAATTTAAGGATGAATTCGGTCAGTAAGACTTTCTATTAACCACGAATAATCTAACTAGTAATTAGTAGGAAATCCCTGTACTCCTTTTTCAAATTAATTGTGTGTCATGGGCATGTGCTTTGCAAGTGTATCGTATTTTTTTGGGAAATTGATAATGTGATCACTAGATTTATACCACGCTGACGATTTAATCACTAGGTTTCATTTTTTTACTATATAGTCACTCAATTCATACCCTCGTGACGATCTGATCTTGCTATCCATGTTTCGTCTAATTTCTAAAGGAATAAAACGCCACATCAGCAATTTAACAAGTCAGCTTCACACAAGCAAAAAGCAGTGTTTAACAATTAAGAAAATTAAAACGTAAATCTTAAACGACAAAACTTATTGAGACAAAATTCACTGTTTAATGCACAAACCTAGATGCTGCTCAGACAAACCCAAAACTCATCGTTTCATTAAGGTTAGGCCTTCTTCCTTCTCAAATCACGCAGACGAGAGAATCTTCCTTCACGCACCATTTTTTCCCTTTTCGCAAACCTTAGACAAATTGCTCAAGGATTTATGGGCTTTGACGAAAGGATCATTCTGCTCTTCTTCAACAATGTCTGAGGGAAGATTGCCATTAAATTTGGTTTCTTTTTCAGTAAAGGAAGTTGATCTTGCCCATCGATCTAGGAAGTATCTGAGTGTCGGTGGCTTCTTGTTTATGGGTATAACACGAGATGCTTTATCTAAGAGCAGTGGGTTTGATGGAAAACCTCGGTTTCAGATATGGCCTGGGAATTCCCAGCTCTCTATTTCCTTCGAAGGTATTTACACTGAATCAACGGGAGTGGGTAAATGTTTCTATTCCGAGGTATGACCAGCCTCCGCTTATGCAAGATGATCAAATTTTGCTCATTCTTCCAAAGCATGTGATCCCTACCCATTCCAGGATAGCTTAGTCTATGGTGGCATTAATGTCTATAAAGGTTCTCACTTCTGTGAAATACTAGAAGAAGTTACTCAATATCAAGCTTTCATAGTGGTGCCAAACTGGAGATGCAATGGCACAGATGAATTTTGCAGTAAGCTAGGTCCATATACCTCGGGCAACGAGATTAAAGCAACGGATGAGGGTTTTAAAGGCGTTAAAATTTATGTGCAGAATCTGATGTGTGAGCAAGAAATTGCTTAGGAAAATGTCAGTTTTGCAAGGCTTTCAGCTGTGTTTAGAGCTGTTTCTCCGTTGGAGAATCAGCATACCGCAGTAACGAGATGTGGAGCTGCGGTACCCCAAACTTGAAGAAATAGAGGCGTTCCTAGTCAGTCTTTCACCTCTCTCAGAAGATCTCACCCTTCATGTCTCTGGAGTTTCTGATCCATTTCCTTTCCACTCAATGAGCTGTGTGTCGTTTAGGATTTACATTTTAATTTTCTTAACTGTTAAAGGCAGCATTTTGCTTGTGCGGCGCTGACGTGTTAAATTACTGATTTAACGTTTTATTCTGTTAGAAATTAGACGAAACATGGACGATAGGACCATATCATCACAAGAGTATGAATTGAGTGATCATATAGTAAAAAACTGAAACTTAGTAAGTAAATCGTTAGTCTGATATAAATCTAGTAATCATATTGCTAATTTTCCTATTTATTTTTTTAATCGAGTGTTTGGACCAACTTAGGCATACCTCGATTAATCTGGGTCCCTACAATCTTTCCATTTCACAAAAGTTCTAAAAGTGAGCTCAAAGTTAATAGCACTACCAAAGTCCAAGCTTTAATTACGAGGCAACCTTCTTGGAGTTGCAAGTGTATAATAATACTTAGAAGATGATTTTTTGTTTTGTTTCATATTATGGATTATTTTATAAAAAGTTACTATTAAGAACTATAATTTTATGTAATATATTTTATTTTCTTAATACTTTATAGTAAGTTTACCACCTGCAGTCGGGTGACGATGACAGGTAGTATTTCTATGTGCTGCTCCGTAATGGTAGCAATTGTCTTTGACCCTGTTAAAACCATTGCATATATATATTTTCTGAATTATTACTTATACAGAAGAGTTCGTGCTTGTAAGTGTTATGAATAAATTCAATAACTTCTTCAAAGTGGTGGGTTCACGAGTTCTGCTTAGAAGGCTATTATTTACTTTATTTCATTTTATATTTATTCCAAGTTTTGGGTAAATATTGGTTTCAATTTATGGGATAAATTGCTTCGATAGAAAAATCAGGAAGTGAATGGTTAAAGGTTTTTTCCTTAATTTTTTTAGTTAGTCACAGTGTATTCCCTCGGAAATGTTCTTGATGTCGAGTATCAAGGAATTGAATTGCTTCACATACTCTTTAACTGTGACAGTCTCCTTCGGTTTCTTGAGAGCATACATTGCAGCTAAAGGTGTGCTTCAGGAAAAAAAATTATTTTCATTTCAAAATTTTATTTAAAAATAATTAACTCAAAATATAGTTGAAAAATAATAAAAAAAATTTAAAATCATCTTCCTTCTTATCAAATTATCTCTTTACATTACAATAAAAAAAAAATTATTCTAATAATATCTCTTCACTTTTTCTTCGACTCTCATAAAATTTTATTTTTCATTATTATTTTCTCAATTTATCTCAATTTATCTCAATTTTTATAACATTTTAAAAAAATTATTAGTTAACAAAATAGCCTCAGTTTTCTTATTGATGGAGCAGGACATAAATGCCGGATTTAAAAAAAATTTCAAAACTTTTTTTTGTCTTTTTCCAATTGTTAATCGAAACACTCTCAAAACTTGTAGGAGCCACTTTACCTTGATTTCGTTAACATCACTCTTTAGAGTATTCTTAGTGGCTTATCTATTATAGTATTTTGGTTAGAATAGATAACTAGTTTTAAATAAAAAAATTAAAAAATACTCCCTAGCAACTTATCTATTATAACAACTTTTAACAAAAAAATTTAACATGTGAATAGTGATTCTCTATTTTTAGAAAACCACTGCTCACCTTATTATCTTAAAATATTAATATCTCTATTTTCTTTTTTCTTTCTTTATCTTTTTTTTTTCTTTCTTTCAAATTATTAAAAATAAATATTTCAAAATATAAATATTAAAAAAGAATAAAAAAATATTTAAAAAATAATTTTTAAATAAATAATAAAAAAAGATGATTATAATAAAAAAATTGTTAGAATATTTTTAAAAAATTGATAGTTAAAATAAAAACATTATACATTTTAAGAATTGATAGCTAAATTTGAATAAGGTGACAGGACGCTCTTCGCGAGTTAACGAAATCGATGGATACCTAATGCCCGCAGCCAAACGATCTGAATATAGGCGAAGAAAGACGGTAAACCGAGAGTGAAAGGGTGTGGTAAGCAAAAGTGGAGAAGAGTAGCAGAGGAAGAGCAAGGCAAGAGAAGTAAGAAAGCGGAAAAAGAAAGAGGGAGAAGAAGATGGGGGGAGGAATGGAGGCGAACAAGAACAAGTTCATAGAGGAGTGGAGCTCAGCCCGAGAGAACCTCGAGCACAACTTCCGCTGGAGTCGCCGCAACCTAGCCCTCGTCGGCTTGTTCGGCCTCGCCCTCCCCATCCTCGTCTACAAGGGAATAGTCCGTGAATTCGTAATTTCCCCCACAAATCTCTCTTGGTCATTTCGTTTCATTTCATGCGCTCTGTCGACATCTTATGCGATCATTTCGTTTTCGTTTCTCTGTGGATCTGTTGCTAAATTTCCGTAATTTCAGTCGTGATTTTCTTGAAATCTGAGGATGAGAATCTAATCGGCCGTCTGCTTGCATCTGAGTTGATTATTATTGCCCGATTGGTCCTTGTAGCTAAGATTGTGGTATTTGGTTTTTATCGAAACCGTAATCTGGTTGAATTAAGGGTTGAGAATCTAATAGAATTTCTTTGGGTGTTTCTCTAATACACTTCCTAGGAGTTTCGATTTCCATTTCTTCTAAAATGGTAGCTCTACATTGGTCTGTAGTTGACACTTCAGCTCAAATTTGTTCAGACAACCAATGTGACAATCCTCAGGGTTTATGCATTGCAATTTTCAAAGATGTTACTCTAGCAGTGTTTCACTATGAGATATTCTGTGCGTTTTCATGGTAGGCACTGATTACGGGTTTATGATATAAAGGGGAAAACTTGTTTAGAAAATTGAGGTTCTTGTTTCTAGATAATTTTAATGTTAATATGTAAAACCTTGGGCCAATAACTATCCATGGGAGAGAGGTTCCAGTTCCAGGTATAAGAAAAACATCAGGTCACTTCTTAGCACAGTATGCCTTATTTAAAATTTTTTTTTCATGTGTTACGAAATACCAATTTTTCCTCTTGACCCATATTCCTATGCTTTGTTTATAATGGGAGATATCGTTGATTGTTACAAAGGTTTTTGAATTCTTCTGGACTGGCATCAAAATCACCCACATCCATCTGTTCAACATTTGTTTCTCTCAGCGGCGAAGGAAAAAAAAAAGAGAGCCACCTTAAAGATTGACCTCTTGATTGCTTTCACATTCTTCAACGTGAAGAAAAGCAATTATTATTCCCTTAGATGTTCCTTTTAAGAAATTCTTATTGCTCTTGTGGTGGATGTTATAGTGGTAGAATCAGGGAAGAAGGTTGATGTCCTATAGTTTTGGAACTAGTTTTTGTTACAGATTCGATATATTCTGCATATCAGCTGCTTTATATTTTTGCAAATCCCTGTCACAAAAAATTTCAACATCATGTATCTTCCAAAATTTTCCTGTCATAAACTGTTTTGGTGTGTCCACCGCGCTTGTTGGGGGGGGGGGGGGGGATTGTTGAACTACCATTTCCTAAAGTCCACAGGTGATTCTTTGGTGATCCTACTGGGCTATATTGAAGGTAAAAAGAGCTAGGTATTCCTGTAGCTAAAAGGGACACCTTTTGAACTGCAAGTTAATCGTGGTGGAATGTAGTGAGTCTTATGTAGAGCATCTGATGTGTCAATTTGGAGTACATAAGCAATTACATTGGTTTAAATAAGGCTAGTCCTTGGGGGCTTGATGTAGCTAGCCTGTTGTTGGATAGTGACAAATGTACAAGACCCAACACAGAAACATCAAGAGGCTTAGGATCGTGCGGTGCATTGTGTGTTCCTTGAAGAAGGTGTTAAATCCCTAGTAGGGGGGTTATTAGGTTTGACACCTTTTCTGTGTTGTATTTTTGTGAAAAGTTTGTTCTGGGGTGTGGCACCGGCTCTCCAAACGCTATTGTGTATCAAGGTATAACACTTATCCGACATGGAAACAGTTCTTCCAGAGTACTGTTTGAAAAACAACTGCATGGTATCCTGAAGTTTTTGTATTTGTATTGTTTAGTTGGTGGAAACAGTTATTCCAGACTTTCACTTTAACTGATTGACTTTGCTAACATTTTGTTAACCGTGGTTACAGCATATGCAAGATGAGGATGCAGGCAAGCCGTACAGGAAGTTCCTGTAAGACTTCTGAAATGCGTACTAATAATCATGGGGGGTAATAGAGCTGTGTTCTCTATTGGACCACATAAGGGCACTTTTCATGATCAGGGAAAGTAAATGCTTTTTTTTTTTTGTGAAAATTTGTAGCAAGCGTTGTTCTGACTTTTTCATTGTACTTTGCAAATTATGCTTTGTCAAGAATACTGAATATTTGACTATCAAGTTGTTCCTTTTCTGATCTTTTCAATATTCTCCTTTTTAATAAAAAAAAAAAATGGTCTTGTATTACAGAAAATTTTGGATTACCAGGTATCCTTGCAATTAATAACCTAAGATTCTAGACTTCTAGTTATAAATAAAAGAGTGATGCCCCGGAGCAAACATAATATACGACATTGGGTATGTTCATTTAATTTGCTCGTGGCATGGGATAGTGGGTATGTTCCCCCTATAAATGATCATGATAGGGCAACAAATAGCGTCGTTTTTAGGTAAGGCTCTAAAACTTACCATCAAAATTCTCAAAACGGTTCTTCGTACAAGAGAAATAATCCACAAATAGAAGATTTAAAAGCTAGTTCATTAAAAAAAAATTCATTCATTCATAAATTTATAAAATAATTTCCACCTACACGCAGCTTCGTGAAGAGTGGAGAAACCTACAAACAGTCTCAAATAACCACTGTACTAAACTAAAAATAAGATAAAAGAAAAAAAGAAAAAACAAGTGCTTGGATTGTCAGGATATAACCAATACAAGGCCGTCGTGGAGGCTGAAGAACTCCAAACGGCCTTGGAGTCATCTGCAATAATCAAGGGAGCAATGACAGATTTGAAGGCGGTTGAGTAGGTCACCACACCGACATTAGTTGACTGAAGAGTAAGAGCACTAGATGACTCTGAGCAAAGTTAAAAGAAAACTCAAAAGAAACAGAAATAGGGAAGATGTGGAGAGGGTGCCGTGTGAGGAGCACATGCTTGAGGACGAGCCACCGAACAAGATGGAGGTGGAAGATCGGAGAATCAAGAGGAAGTTGGTAGTGCGCCTGAAACAAAACAACCGGCGCCCGATATTCAGCAATGTTTCTCTCAAAATTGGCCTCTTCTCTCGTTATCTGCTAGTAGTTGCTCTCAGTTTTAATTATTACACGACACCCATCTCCCGCACATTTTCATACTTCCCATCTCCCACACATTTCCATATTTTCTTGGTTAATTGTACAGCTTTGCTTGTAGAGAGCACAATTCTGGGACACGCTTGTATAGTTAGTTTTCTATTTAAACTCCCGCGCGTGTACATATCGAAACTGCTTTCGGTCTGCCGTCTGCCTCCTCTCTACCCACTCCTGCTCAAGTCCTGAGAATTTTACCATCAACGACCCGTACGCGAAACGAACCTCCAAGAACTCGCAAGCTATCTTTCATATGAAACACCAGACAAAGGTTTCAGTCTTGATTCCCTGGGCCATGGCAACGGCCAAGACCAAGTATATGGGCTCGCTTTTTTGCCGTGAGGATGTTTCGGATGCAGACTGCTCAAACTGTGTTGCCAATGCAACCAAAGAGATTCGGAACCGTTGCCCTTATAACAAAGCTGCAATCATATGGTACGAGGACGAGTGCTTACTCAAGTATGCATGCAGATAAGGATTGCTTTGTCAGCTTGACTACCAAAACGTGGTGCTTTGCGCCAAGGATCTTGCAAGTGAGTCCACAGTAGTACTATCTAAAGAAGGGACAACAAGCTTGTTGAGCCTATTAGCCAAAGAAACTCTGTTGACTCGAGAGATGTACGCATGCAAGCGGAAGTTTAGAGCTCAATGCAGCGTCCACTAAACCGCACGTACGGGTTGACTCAGTGTTCCAGGGATCGATATTTCTGGCTCTTTCTGAGGGACTTGTCTTGATTTCGCAATCAGGAAACTTTCCCAACGTTGTGGTAAATCAGCATCGAGGAGGAGGGGTTTTTTTGGGTGGAAGTTGCATCGTAAAATTTCTCACTACTGAAATGTTGCAACGACCAAAAGGCCGGTTCTCAATAGAAACCGAATTAATATACTTATAAATTGTTCCTTGTTTGTAATTAAAATAATACATTCAGATAAATAAGGTTCTAATTAAAAATTTGTTTACAAGACCTCAGTGATATTAATTAAACCCGTTAATTAACTATCGATTATGCTACTCACACATTTATGCGGAAATCTAATTTATCAGAGTAAATGTATGCAGCATATTTATCATTAATAAGTGATTATTATTCTCCAGAAATATTCACCTATATATCCGAGTTAGTTGAAAATCATGTACATTAATTTCTAAGGTAGCCTAGCTAGCCTGTGGGTGTATGTAAACCTCAACCTGTGTTGTATGATCCATAATAGTACTGATTTTACCATATTAGTATTTTAATTTATCACTTTTAAAATGTGCTAAACATGGTAGATGCTAATTAATATGTTAAGTACTAGAATTTGAGAATGGGAATTACTCATGTAATATAATCTATCTATGCCCTCGAATTTGACAACAATTATCAGTGTCTATAATATCTACCTACTAATTAGTAGAATATCCTGAGAATTTTAGAGGACCATGATCTATAATGTTTTTCAGTTTTAGAAAATTTAAATTAGCTAAATGACATGTTTGAGTTTATCAATTAATAATATGAGGTAGAATTCATATGAAGGGATGACCTAAAATGGTGATATAAAAATATTTTCTATAAAATGATGATCCATATGGCAATTTAAGATAGTAAACAAAACACTCTTTTAGTTAGGAGCAAAATATATCTTTTATAATTTGTTATTCAAATTGCACGACGCAACTCTCTCTGAATTATTGCTACAATTCAAGTAGGAAATTATAGAGGAATTTAGTCATTATTTCATCCTTAAGAAGGATACTTTTGGATTTGAACGGAGGAGCGTTATAAAACTAGCATTAAAGAAAAGCTGCCAGTAAAAAACAAGACTGAGACGATGGAACCGAGGAGAAGAAGACGTAGAACCACCAACTCCGGCGGCATATCTAGGTTGCAAAGAGCGGCCGCCGCTGTCTTTAGCAACGAAGATCTCCTTGTAGAGATTTTTTCGCGTGTTCCTGTGAAGCCTATTGTCAGATTCAAATCTGTTTGCAAACAATGGTACTCTCTTATCTCTGATCCTACATTTAGTGTCATGCATGCCCGGAAAAACCATAGTTGCAATGGTTTATTGTTAAGAAGCACTCTCACACAGCACCCGGCACTGTCACTCGTCCCCTTTGAGGGCTATCAACCTCCTAGGGTTTTACCTTTCGAGTTCCTCAACAACCAAGATACAGATCTTCTGCATTCTTGCAAGGGCTTGTTATGCTATTCAATAGCTAATCTGGATGATTCCATGCTCACTGCTTACTACATTTGTCATCTTGCTTCCGGAAAATCCACAAGAATCGCTGTGCTTGATGTACCCTTAGTGGCAGATCTAAGGGCTGTCAATATAGCTTTTGATCCTTTGCAGTCAGTTCACTACAAAGTTATCTTTGTTTATGAGATATCTTCGGCACTGTCAAGTCGCCTAATCAAAATCGATACTTTCTTGTCGGAGACCCAATCTTGGAAGCCCATTAACAAAGTTATTATTGTGCCCAATGGTGTGATATTCAACCATAAAGGGGTTTACTTGGACAGCACGATTTACTGGTTTGATCAAGGAGAAGAATCAGTTTGGTACTTTGATTTAGATGAAGAGTATGTAGACAAAATGCCAGCGCCAAAGGTTCCATGGGGACCCTTGGCTTTTAGAATGAGTCTGGAGTATTTTGGAGAGTCAGGTGGCAATCTACATATTATTACAGCCAACAGACCCTATGGGACGGATTTCACAGTCTACGAGATGCAAAGTGACAAGTCTTGTTGGTTTGTGAAATATCGTGGTGATCTTGATGATGTTGCAGAAGAATTCCCTAGGATGGTCCGCGGTCCTCACTATGCTATAGGTTATGCCTATGTTTTGCTGTGCCTACTTGAAGGAGAAACACAAGATGATCAGTCATCAAATCTTGTCCTGGTGGTACCCGGGAAAGTGATCTCTTATAATCTAAAAGATAACTCCTTCAAGCAGCTCTGTGATCTGCGCCCGGCTAGAAGCTTTGGTATATCTGCACTAGGAGATGGAGGGATCATAACTCATCAATACTTCGAGACCCTTGCTCGCATTTAGTGGTGGCATTACTTTTTTTACCTCCAGCTTCCTTCTCCTCTTACCCATTAAGCTAGTATACTGCTGATCATGACTATGTTTTTTTTTTTGTGGTGTTTGCTAATTAAGCTATATATGGTTTAGAACTGTATAATTAGTACTCTGTCTGTATGGGGGTTGAATCTTATTTGCTTTAAATTTCAGACATTGTGTGAGATTTTCTAATATTTAGTAAGGTTGAAAATTTAGTAACCTTGACTCTTTCTAGATTTTGTTATAATTATTTAGATTAATTACTGCTACAGTCCTTGTACTATTTAATTTTTAACAAATCAGTTCTTTAAGTACAACTTTGAATAGGCCAGTACCTATGGTCTATTTTTTAGATGTATGAGTCTTCCTGTTCACTAAAAGTTAATCAATTCACTGAAGATTGATATGGAGTTGGGGTCAAGATGTCCATTGTGAAGGACGGGAGGACCTATGTGTGTGAAAAATAAACTACAGGATAGACCCGTTCAAAATTATACTCTCATTGTATCGATAAGAAGCCTAATTATTTAGCCAACTTGGAAGCAGGGTGGTCATGTATTAAAGCACTATACACTGGTCTGCCCAAAAACCTCAAGTATTGTAGGTAAAGATGGTGCGCAAGGGAGTGAGACAACAAAACTATGGGGGCAGCAGGCACTTGCTTTGTTTTCTGGGTTAGTAAAGTATGACATAATTGATGTATTTCGAGAGTGGCAATGTGGTCTCCCAACCAGAAGACCGTGGATTTAGGGAGTATGAAGTGGGTTACAGCTCGAGAAGAACTTCTAACATGGCACTGATCGTTACCTGTAAGTGGTAGCAAAATGTTTGCCAAGGTCGAAGGACACAGCAGTAAGACCTGCAGCTTGCAGGTATTTACAGAATGAAACACAGCGTCGTGCTCACAGGATTTATGTTAGGGGATTGAGGATTTTGTAGACAGTATATCCTATAGGTAGTTATGAGTACCATATATGCTTTGAACTTGGCGCATACATAATCGCAACAGATGAAAATTTGCAGGATTTGTACCCAAAAATTATGAAAAACGGATAATTTTGCTTTTCTCTGTCAAGGACCATAGTTTATCCTCTTCATAAAAGAAAGAGGGAAAACAATGCCATGTTAGATAAAACAATGCCATGTTAGATAACCCCCCATTGAAGAGCTTTCCTGCAACTTTAAAACCGAATCTGCAGAGAAATTAAGAAGAAGTTAGATTACCTACTTGATCTCCCTGATTCTGCAGGCCGTACAAAGTCTCTTCCGAATTTCAAATCCAATCTGAAAAAAACAAAAAAACAAAAACTACTGTGTAATGGGAAACAAACTCTTTCAATTCAATCATTTTTGTCTCTCAAGTCAACGCTGGTAGATGAGCCACCCACTAATGTGACCCATTCAAAGCCGGCCACTCCCTTCACTTTGCGTGGGCTGTGATCATATATTTTCTTAAGCTCAATGATTAAAATTGTGGAGTTTGTTTCCCATTACACAGTAGTTTTTTTTTTTTGTTTTTTTTCAGTTGGATTTGAAATTCGGAAGAGACTTTGTACGGCCTGCAGAATCAGGGAGATCAAGTAGGTAATCTAACTTCTTCTTAATTTCTCTGCAGATTCGGTTTTAAAGTTGCAGGAAAGCTCTTCAATGGGGGGTTATCTAACATGGCATTGTTTTATCTAACATGGCATTGTTTTCCCTCTTTCTTTTATGAAGAGGATAAACTATGGTCCTTGACAGAGAAAAGCAAAATTATCCGTTTTTCATAATTTTTGGGTACAAATCCTGCAAATTTTCATCTGTTGCGATTATGTATGCGCCAAGTTCAAAGCATATATGGTACTCATAACTACCTATAGGATATACTGTCTACAAAATCCTCAATCCCCTAACATAAATCCTGTGAGCACGACGCTGTGTTTCATTCTGTAAATACCTGCAAGCTGCAGGTCTTACTGCTGTGTCCTTCGACCTTGGCAAACATTTTGCTACCACTTACAGGTAACGATCAGTGCCATGTTAGAAGTTCTTCTCGAGCTGTAACCCACTTCATACTCCCTAAATCCACGGTCTTCTGGTTGGGAGACCACATTGCCACTCTCGAAATACATCAATTATGTCATACTTTACTAACCCAGAAAACAAAGCAAGTGCCTGCTGCCCCCATAGTTTTGTTGTCTCACTCCCTTGCGCACCATCTTTACCTACAATACTTGAGGTTTTTGGGCAGACCAGTGTATAGTGCTTTAATACATGACCACCCTGCTTCCAAGTTGGCTAAATAATTAGGCTTCTTATCGATACAATGAGAGTATAATTTTGAACGGGTCTATCCTGTAGTTTATTTTTCACACACATAGGTCCTCCCGTCCTTCACAATGGACATCTTGACCCCAACTCCATATCAATCTTCAGTGAATTGATTAACTTTTAGTGAACAGGAAGACTCATACATCTAAAAAATAGACCATAGGTACTGGCCTATTCAAAGTTGTACTTAAAGAACTGATTTGTTAAAAATTAAATAGTACAAGGACTGTAGCAGTAATTAATCTAAATAATTATAACAAAATCTAGAAAGAGTCAAGGTTACTAAATTTTCAACCTTACTAAATATTAGAAAATCTCACACAATGTCTGAAATTTAAAGCAAATAAGATTCAACCCCCATACAGACAGAGTACTAATTATACAGTTCTAAACCATATATAGCTTAATTAGCAAACACCACAAAAAAAAAAACATAGTCATGATCAGCAGTATACTAGCTTAATGGGTAAGAGGAGAAGGAAGCTGGAGGTAAAAAAAGTAATGCCACCACTAAATGCGAGCAAGGGTCTCGAAGTATTGATGAGTTATGATCCCTCCATCTCCTAGTGCAGATATACCAAAGCTTCTAGCCGGGCGCAGATCACAGAGCTGCTTGAAGGAGTTATCTTTTAGATTATAAGAGATCACTTTCCCGGGTACCACCAGGACAAGATTTGATGACTGATCATCTTGTGTTTCTCCTTCAAGTAGGCACAGCAAAACATAGGCATAACCTATAGCATAGTGAGGACCGCGGACCATCCTAGGGAATTCTTCTGCAACATCATCAAGATCACCACGATATTTCACAAACCAACAAGACTTGTCACTTTGCATCTCGTAGACTGTGAAATCCGTCCCATAGGGTCTGTTGGCTGTAATAATATGTAGATTGCCACCTGACTCTCCAAAATACTCCAGACTCATTCTAAAAGCCAAGGGTCCCCATGGAACCTTTGGCGCTGGCATTTTGTCTACATACTCTTCATCTAAATCAAAGTACCAAACTGATTCTTCTCCTTGATCAAACCAGTAAATCGTGCTGTCCAAGTAAACCCCTTTATGGTTGAATATCACACCATTGGGCACAATAATAACTTTGTTAATGGGCTTCCAAGATTGGGTCTCCGACAAGAAAGTATCGATTTTGATTAGGCGACTTGACAGTGCCGAAGATATCTCATAAACAAAGATAACTTTGTAGTGAACTGACTGCAAAGGATCAAAAGCTATATTGACAGCCCTTAGATCTGCCACTAAGGGTACATCAAGCACAGCGATTCTTGTGGATTTTCCGGAAGCAAGATGACAAATGTAGTAAGCAGTGAGCATGGAATCATCCAGATTAGCTATTGAATAGCATAACAAGCCCTTGCAAGAATGCAGAAGATCTGTATCTTGGTTGTTGAGGAACTCGAAAGGTAAAACCCTAGGAGGTTGATAGCCCTCAAAGGGGACGAGTGACAGTGCCGGGTGCTGTGTGAGAGTGCTTCTTAACAATAAACCATTGCAACTATGGTTTTTCCGGGCATGCATGACACTAAATGTAGGATCAGAGATAAGAGAGTACCATTGTTTGCAAACAGATTTGAATCTGACAATAGGCTTCACAGGAACACGCGAAAAAATCTCTACAAGGAGATCTTCGTTGCTAAAGACAGCGGCGGCCGCTCTTTGCAACCTAGATATGCCGCCGGAGTTGGTGGTTCTACGTCTTCTTCTCCTCGGTTCCATCGTCTCAGTCTTGTTTTTTACTGGCAGCTTTTCTTTAATGCTAGTTTTATAACGCTCCTCCGTTCAAATCCAAAAGTATCCTTCTTAAGGATGAAATAATGACTAAATTCCTCTATAATTTCCTACTTGAATTGTAGCAATAATTCAGAGAGAGTTGCGTCGTGCAATTTGAATAACAAATTATAAAAGATATATTTTGCTCCTAACTAAAAGAGTGTTTTGTTTACTATCTTAAATTGCCATATGGATCATCATTTTATAGAAAATATTTTTATATCACCATTTTAGGTCATCCCTTCATATGAATTCTACCTCATATTATTAATTGATAAACTCAAACATGTCATTTAGCTAATTTAAATTTTCTAAAACTGAAAAACATTATAGATCATGGTCCTCTAAAATTCTCAGGATATTCTACTAATTAGTAGGTAGATATTATAGACACTGATAATTGTTGTCAAATTCGAGGGCATAGATAGATTATATTACATGAGTAATTCCCATTCTCAAATTCTAGTACTTAACATATTAATTAGCATCTACCATGTTTAGCACATTTTAAAAGTGATAAATTAAAATACTAATATGGTAAAATCAGTACTATTATGGATCATACAACACAGGTTGAGGTTTACATACACCCACAGGCTAGCTAGGCTACCTTAGAAATTAATGTACATGATTTTCAACTAACTCGGATATATAGGTGAATATTTCTGGAGAATAATAATCACTTATTAATGATAAATATGCTGCATACATTTACTCTGATAAATTAGATTTCCGCATAAATGTGTGAGTAGCATAATCGATAGTTAATTAACGGGTTTAATTAATATCACTGAGGTCTTGTAAACAAATTTTTAATTAGAACCTTATTTATCTGAATGTATTATTTTAATTACAAACAAGGAACAATTTATAAGTATATTAATTCGGTTTCTATTGAGAACCGGCCTTTTGGTCGTTGCAACATTTCAGTAGTGAGAAATTTTACGATGCAACTTCCACCCAAAAAAACCCCTCCTCCTCGATGCTGATTTACCACAACGTTGGGAAAGTTTCCTGATTGCGAAATCAAGACAAGTCCCTCAGAAAGAGCCAGAAATATCGATCCCTGGAACACTGAGTCAACCCGTACGTGCGGTTTAGTGGACGCTGCATTGAGCTCTAAACTTCCGCTTGCATGCGTACATCTCTCGAGTCAACAGAGTTTCTTTGGCTAATAGGCTCAACAAGCTTGTTGTCCCTTCTTTAGATAGTACTACTGTGGACTCACTTGCAAGATCCTTGGCGCAAAGCACCACGTTTTGGTAGTCAAGCTGACAAAGCAATCCTTATCTGCATGCATACTTGAGTAAGCACTCGTCCTCGTACCATATGATTGCAGCTTTGTTATAAGGGCAACGGTTCCGAATCTCTTTGGTTGCATTGGCAACACAGTTTGAGCAGTCTGCATCCGAAACATCCTCACGGCAAAAAAGCGAGCCCATATACTTGGTCTTGGCCGTTGCCATGGCCCAGGGAATCAAGACTGAAACCTTTGTCTGGTGTTTCATATGAAAGATAGCTTGCGAGTTCTTGGAGGTTCGTTTCGCGTACGGGTCGTTGATGGTAAAATTCTCAGGACTTGAGCAGGAGTGGGTAGAGAGGAGGCAGACGGCAGACCGAAAGCAGTTTCGATATGTACACGCGCGGGAGTTTAAATAGAAAACTAACTATACAAGCGTGTCCCAGAATTGTGCTCTCTACAAGCAAAGCTGTACAATTAACCAAGAAAATATGGAAATGTGTGGGAGATGGGAAGTATGAAAATGTGCGGGAGATGGGTGTCGTGTAATAATTAAAACTGAGAGCAACTACTAGCAGATAACGAGAGAAGAGGCCAATTTTGAGAGAAACATTGCTGAATATCGGGCGCCGGTTGTTTTGTTTCAGGCGCACTACCAACTTCCTCTTGATTCTCCGATCTTCCACCTCCATCTTGTTCGGTGGCTCGTCCTCAAGCATGTGCTCCTCACACGGCACCCTCTCCACATCTTCCCTATTTCTGTTTCTTTTGAGTTTTCTTTTAACTTTGCTCAGAGTCATCTAGTGCTCTTACTCTTCAGTCAACTAATGTCGGTGTGGTGACCTACTCAACCGCCTTCAAATCTGTCATTGCTCCCTTGATTATTGCAGATGACTCCAAGGCCGTTTGGAGTTCTTCAGCCTCCACGACGGCCTTGTATTGGTTATATCCTGACAATCCAAGCACTTGTTTTTTCTTTTTTTCTTTTATCTTATTTTTAGTTTAGTACAGTGGTTATTTGAGACTGTTTGTAGGTTTCTCCACTCTTCACGAAGCTGCGTGTAGGTGGAAATTATTTTATAAATTTATGAATGAATGAATTTTTTTTTAATGAACTAGCTTTTAAATCTTCTATTTGTGGATTATTTCTCTTGTACGAAGAACCGTTTTGAGAATTTTGATGGTAAGTTTTAGAGCCTTACCTAAAAACGACGCTATTTGTTGCCCTATCATGATCATTTATAGGGGGAACATACCCACTATCCCATGCCACGAGCAAATTAAATGAACATACCCAATGTCGTATATTATGTTTGCTCCGGGGCATCACTCTTTTATTTATAACTAGAAGTCTAGAATCTTAGGTTATTAATTGCAAGGATACCTGGTAATCCAAAATTTTCTGTAATACAAGACATTTTTTTTTTTTTATTAAAAAAGGAGATATTGAAAAGATCAGAAAAGGAACAACTTGATAGTCAAATATTCAGTATTCTTGACAAAGCATAATTTGCAAAGTACAATGAAAAAGTCAGAACAACGCTTGCTACAAATTTTCACAAAAAAAAAAGCATTTACTTTCCCTGATCATGAAAAGTGCCCTTATGTGGTCCAATAGAGAACACAGCTCTATTACCCCCCATGATTATTAGTACGCATTTCAGAAGTCTTACAGGAACTTCCTGTACGGCTTGCCTGCATCCTCATCTTGCATATGCTGTAACCACGGTTAACAAAATGTTAGCAAAGTCAATCAGTTAAAGTGAAAGTCTGGAATAACTGTTTCCACCAACTAAACAATACAAATACAAAAACTTCAGGATACCATGCAGTTGTTTTTCAAACAGTACTCTGGAAGAACTGTTTCCATGTCGGATAAGTGTTATACCTTGATACACAATAGCGTTTGGAGAGCCGGTGCCACACCCCAGAACAAACTTTTCACAAAAATACAACACAGAAAAGGTGTCAAACCTAATAACCCCCCTACTAGGGATTTAACACCTTCTTCAAGGAACACACAATGCACCGCACGATCCTAAGCCTCTTGATGTTTCTGTGTTGGGTCTTGTACATTTGTCACTATCCAACAACAGGCTAGCTACATCAAGCCCCCAAGGACTAGCCTTATTTAAACCAATGTAATTGCTTATGTACTCCAAATTGACACATCAGATGCTCTACATAAGACTCACTACATTCCACCACGATTAACTTGCAGTTCAAAAGGTGTCCCTTTTAGCTACAGGAATACCTAGCTCTTTTTACCTTCAATATAGCCCAGTAGGATCACCAAAGAATCACCTGTGGACTTTAGGAAATGGTAGTTCAACAATCCCCCCCCCCCTCCCCCCCAACAAGCGCGGTGGACACACCAAAACAGTTTATGACAGGAAAATTTTGGAAGATACATGATGTTGAAATTTTTTGTGACAGGGATTTGCAAAAATATAAAGCAGCTGATATGCAGAATATATCGAATCTGTAACAAAAACTAGTTCCAAAACTATAGGACATCAACCTTCTTCCCTGATTCTACCACTATAACATCCACCACAAGAGCAATAAGAATTTCTTAAAAGGAACATCTAAGGGAATAATAATTGCTTTTCTTCACGTTGAAGAATGTGAAAGCAATCAAGAGGTCAATCTTTAAGGTGGCTCTCTTTTTTTTTTCCTTCGCCGCTGAGAGAAACAAATGTTGAACAGATGGATGTGGGTGATTTTGATGCCAGTCCAGAAGAATTCAAAAACCTTTGTAACAATCAACGATATCTCCCATTATAAACAAAGCATAGGAATATGGGTCAAGAGGAAAAATTGGTATTTCGTAACACATGAAAAAAAAATTTTAAATAAGGCATACTGTGCTAAGAAGTGACCTGATGTTTTTCTTATACCTGGAACTGGAACCTCTCTCCCATGGATAGTTATTGGCCCAAGGTTTTACATATTAACATTAAAATTATCTAGAAACAAGAACCTCAATTTTCTAAACAAGTTTTCCCCTTTATATCATAAACCCGTAATCAGTGCCTACCATGAAAACGCACAGAATATCTCATAGTGAAACACTGCTAGAGTAACATCTTTGAAAATTGCAATGCATAAACCCTGAGGATTGTCACATTGGTTGTCTGAACAAATTTGAGCTGAAGTGTCAACTACAGACCAATGTAGAGCTACCATTTTAGAAGAAATGGAAATCGAAACTCCTAGGAAGTGTATTAGAGAAACACCCAAAGAAATTCTATTAGATTCTCAACCCTTAATTCAACCAGATTACGGTTTCGATAAAAACCAAATACCACAATCTTAGCTACAAGGACCAATCGGGCAATAATAATCAACTCAGATGCAAGCAGACGGCCGATTAGATTCTCATCCTCAGATTTCAAGAAAATCACGACTGAAATTACGGAAATTTAGCAACAGATCCACAGAGAAACGAAAACGAAATGATCGCATAAGATGTCGACAGAGCGCATGAAATGAAACGAAATGACCAAGAGAGATTTGTGGGGGAAATTACGAATTCACGGACTATTCCCTTGTAGACGAGGATGGGGAGGGCGAGGCCGAACAAGCCGACGAGGGCTAGGTTGCGGCGACTCCAGCGGAAGTTGTGCTCGAGGTTCTCTCGGGCTGAGCTCCACTCCTCTATGAACTTGTTCTTGTTCGCCTCCATTCCTCCCCCCATCTTCTTCTCCCTCTTTCTTTTTCCGCTTTCTTACTTCTCTTGCCTTGCTCTTCCTCTGCTACTCTTCTCCACTTTTGCTTACCACACCCTTTCACTCTCGGTTTACCGTCTTTCTTCGCCTATATTCAGATCGTTTGGCTGCGGGCATTAGGTATCCATCGATTTCGTTAACTCGCGAAGAGCGTCCTGTCACCTTATTCAAATTTAGCTATCAATTCTTAAAATGTATATGTTTTTATTTTAACTATCAATTTTTTAAAAATATTCTAACAATTTTTTTATTATAATCATCTTTTTTTATTATTTATTTAAAAATTATTTTTTAAATATTTTTTTATTCTTTTTTAATATTTATATTTTGAAATATTTATTTTTAATAATTTGAAAGAAAGAAAAAAAAAAGATAAAGAAGAAAAAAGAAAATAGAGATATTAATATTTTAAGATAATAAGGTGAGCAGTGGTTTTCTAAAAATAGAGAATCACTATTCACATGTTAAATTTTTTTGTTAAAAGTTGTTATAATAGATAAGTTGCTAGGGAGTATTTTTTAATTTTTTTTATTATAAACTAGTTATCTATTCTAACCAAAATACTATAATAGATAAGCCACTAAGAATACTCTAAAGAGTGATGTTAACGAAATCAAGGTAAAGTGGCTCCTACAAGTTTTGAGAGTGTTTCGATTAACAATTGGAAAAAGACAAAAAAAAGTTTTGAAATTTTTTTTAAATCCGGCATTTATGTCCTGCTCCATCAATAAGAAAACTGAGGCTATTTTGTTAACTAATAATTTTTTTAAAATGTTATAAAAATTGAGATAAATTGAGATAAATTGAGAAAATAATAATGAAAAATAAAATTTTATGAGAGTCGAAGAAAAAGTGAAGAGATATTATTAGAATAATTTTTTTTTTATTGTAATGTAAAGAGATAATTTGATAAGAAGGAAGATGATTTTAAATTTTTTTTATTATTTTTCACTATATTTTGAGTTAATTAATTTTTAAATAAAAATTTTGAAATGAAAATAATTTTTTTTCCTGAAGCACACCTTTAGCTGCAATGTATGCTCTCAAGAAACCGAAGGAGACTGTCACAGTTAAAGAGTATGTGAAGCAATTCAATTCCTTGATACTCGACATCAAGAACATTTCCGAGGGAATACACTGTGACTAACTAAAAAAATTAAGGAAAAAACCTTTAACCATTCACTTCCTGATTTTTCTATCGAAGCAATTTATCCCATAAATTGAAACCAATATTTACCCAAAACTTGGAATAAATATAAAATGAAATAAAGTAAATAATAGCCTTCTAAGCAGAACTCGTGAACCCACCACTTTGAAGAAGTTATTGAATTTATTCATAACACTTACAAGCACGAACTCTTCTGTATAAGTAATAATTCAGAAAATATATATATGCAATGGTTTTAACAGGGTCAAAGACAATTGCTACCATTACGGAGCAGCACATAGAAATACTACCTGTCATCGTCACCCGACTGCAGGTGGTAAACTTACTATAAAGTATTAAGAAAATAAAATATATTACATAAAATTATAGTTCTTAATAGTAACTTTTTATAAAATAATCCATAATATGAAACAAAACAAAAAATCATCTTCTAAGTATTATTATACACTTGCAACTCCAAGAAGGTTGCCTCGTAATTAAAGCTTGGACTTTGGTAGTGCTATTAACTTTGAGCTCACTTTTAGAACTTTTGTGAAATGGAAAGATTGTAGGGACCCAGATTAATCGAGGTATGCCTAAGTTGGTCCAAACACTCGATTAAAAAAATAAATAGGAAAATTAGCAATATGATTACTAGATTTATATCAGACTAACGATTTACTTACTAAGTTTCAGTTTTTTACTATATGATCACTCAATTCATACTCTTGTGATGATATGGTCCTATCGTCCATGTTTCGTCTAATTTCTAACAGAATAAAACGTTAAATCAGTAATTTAACACGTCAGCGCCGCACAAGCAAAATGCTGCCTTTAACAGTTAAGAAAATTAAAATGTAAATCCTAAACGACACACAGCTCATTGAGTGGAAAGGAAATGGATCAGAAACTCCAGAGACATGAAGGGTGAGATCTTCTGAGAGAGGTGAAAGACTGACTAGGAACGCCTCTATTTCTTCAAGTTTGGGGTACCGCAGCTCCACATCTCGTTACTGCGGTATGCTGATTCTCCAACGGAGAAACAGCTCTAAACACAGCTGAAAGCCTTGCAAAACTGACATTTTCCTAAGCAATTTCTTGCTCACACATCAGATTCTGCACATAAATTTTAACGCCTTTAAAACCCTCATCCGTTGCTTTAATCTCGTTGCCCGAGGTATATGGACCTAGCTTACTGCAAAATTCATCTGTGCCATTGCATCTCCAGTTTGGCACCACTATGAAAGCTTGATATTGAGTAACTTCTTCTAGTATTTCACAGAAGTGAGAACCTTTATAGACATTAATGCCACCATAGACTAAGCTATCCTGGAATGGGTAGGGATCACATGCTTTGGAAGAATGAGCAAAATTTGATCATCTTGCATAAGCGGAGGCTGGTCATACCTCGGAATAGAAACATTTACCCACTCCCGTTGATTCAGTGTAAATACCTTCGAAGGAAATAGAGAGCTGGGAATTCCCAGGCCATATCTGAAACCGAGGTTTTCCATCAAACCCACTGCTCTTAGATAAAGCATCTCGTGTTATACCCATAAACAAGAAGCCACCGACACTCAGATACTTCCTAGATCGATGGGCAAGATCAACTTCCTTTACTGAAAAAGAAACCAAATTTAATGGCAATCTTCCCTCAGACATTGTTGAAGAAGAGCAGAATGATCCTTTCGTCAAAGCCCATAAATCCTTGAGCAATTTGTCTAAGGTTTGCGAAAAGGGAAAAAATGGTGCGTGAAGGAAGATTCTCTCGTCTGCGTGATTTGAGAAGGAAGAAGGCCTAACCTTAATGAAACGATGAGTTTTGGGTTTGTCTGAGCAGCATCTAGGTTTGTGCATTAAACAGTGAATTTTGTCTCAATAAGTTTTGTCGTTTAAGATTTACGTTTTAATTTTCTTAATTGTTAAACACTGCTTTTTGCTTGTGTGAAGCTGACTTGTTAAATTGCTGATGTGGCGTTTTATTCCTTTAGAAATTAGACGAAACATGGATAGCAAGATCAGATCGTCACGAGGGTATGAATTGAGTGACTATATAGTAAAAAAATGAAACCTAGTGATTAAATCGTCAGCGTGGTATAAATCTAGTGATCACATTATCAATTTCCCAAAAAAATACGATACACTTGCAAAGCACATGCCCATGACACACAATTAATTTGAAAAAGGAGTACAGGGATTTCCTACTAATTACTAGTTAGATTATTCGTGGTTAATAGAAAGTCTTACTGACCGAATTCATCCTTAAATTTTAGTCTCTGTTTTTCAAAAATCATTGAATTTTTAAAGCGATTTTTTCAAAATAATCCTACCGTTAATTTTTGTCTAAAAATTTATTTAACAGTTGGACCTGTCAAACCTGCCTATACATAGGTCAAATATAAAACTGCTTGTAAAAATAATGTATTTTTTAAGAAATAGTTAATGACCATTTTTGTCCCTGAAATTTAACCACTTTACAAAATTCATCCCTGGGTTTCATGATGTTGTCAAAATGGTCATTCCGTCCACTACTATTAGTGAATTGCCCAATTAACTAACGATCTTATACGTCATTACCAACCAAAATGACACATGTAAAAAAAGTTATTTAAAAATGTGACATCATTTTTATTAAGCCACATAAGTAAAATAAACAAAAAAAAATCAATTAACAAAATTTTTTTTTAAAAAAAAAAAACTTTGAAAGAACTAGGGAGTCGCATGCCCTCTCTAATTTTTGGGGTGGCGGCACCGTCATCTTGCAAAGTGGGGAGCCCAGATCTGGGCTCCCCTTGTGAGGGGTGGCTCTTGCTGCCACAAAGCTGCCACCCCGCAACTCTAGGTTTGGGGTGGCCGTGAGCCACCCCTCAACCAGGGTCGTTGAGGGCCACCCCCTAACCCGTGCGAGGGCCACCCTAAAACCAGAGTTGCGGGGTGGCTCACTACCACCTCTTTGTGGCACTGAGAGCCACCTCTTGTGGGGGGAGCCCAAATCTGGGCTCCTTACTCTGTGGAAAAACTAGGGAGGCCACGCGGCTCCCTAGTTCTTTTAAAGGTTTTTTTTTAAAGAAAATTAAATTGTTAATTGATTTTTTTAAAAATTTTGTTTATTTTACTAGTGTGGCTTAATAAAAATAACGTGGTATTTTTAAATATTTTTTTACACATGTTATTTCTAATTAGCGATGATGTGTAAGCCGTTAATTGATGGAGCAATTCGTGATAGTGGACAAAAGGACCATTTTGACAATATCGTGAAACCCACGTACTACATGTAATAAATGAGAAAACTTAGGAACGAATTGTGTAAAGTGGTCAAAATCTAGGACGAAAATTATCATTAGCCTTTTGAGAAAAAAACAGACCAAAACCTGAGCATGAATTGACAAGTTAACCCTTAACAAAAAAAACGAAATGTTTATTTATCTTGAATAAATATAAATAAATAAAAAGGGGAAAATACACTTTTCACCCACAAACTACCGGAGTAGTGACACATTGCACCCCAAACTACCATCTTTAAGACATTGCACCCTCAAACTACCAATGTTTACATTTTGCACCCTAAACTACCCACTTTGACACATTACACCCTCCAACTACTAATATTAAACACTTTGCACCCTCCATTTGACAATAATACCCTTGAAAAATTAATGAATTGATAACATATATGGCATTATCGTCATTTTAGTTTGAAAATTTGATAAAGGGTGCAAAGTGTTAAAAATTGGTAGTTAAAGGGTGCAATGTGTCAAAATTGGTAGTTTAGGGTGCAAAGTGTAAAATATATGGTAGTTCGTGGGTGAAAAGTGTATTTTCCCCTAAACGGATGGAGTAGATTTTGCCCTTAGGGCGAAAAATAAATAGCAAAGAAGATCGACGACTGTGACTGCCCGATCAGACTCTGTTGTGAGATTTGGCAGACTCATAATAAAATCTCGATAATTAGGGTTTTAGGTTTGCACAACACAAAACATCACCTGCAGAGAGAGAATCCGACAGAGGAAAAAGGGAGAAAATTAATGGCGTCTAAGGTTGCCTTGAAGACCAAGGGCAAGGCCAGTGGCAAAAAGGCCTCGCCGGAGGAGAAATCTATGGCCCAGAATCTGAAGGAGTGGAGCACCTGGGCTGTGAAGAAGGCCAAGGTCATCACTCACTACGGCTTCATTCCTTTGGTCATCATCATCGGCATGAACTCTGAGCCCAAACCCCACCTCTCCCAACTCCTCAGCCCCGTCTGATCTTTCGTCCTCTGTTTTGTTCAATCGCCAGATCGGGATTCCAGCTCTTCTTTCATGCGTCGGTGCCTATTTGTCGAATCTACGGGATTTGAGTTCGGGCTTTATGTTATGTTATGGAGTTTGTGTATGTCTAGGTTATGTTGTATGCTGAGATAATCTAGGGAATAGAAAATAAAAGGCAGTCAATTTTGAATATTAACTCATTATTGGAATGCATTTTGATGTTGCCTGATGCGATTACGTTAATATCTGCTTATAAATTCTAGCTCTTCATCATATGTATAATTTATGTGATGTAATACCTACGATTGTTAAGATTATGTTTTGATAATTTCTTTTTGTTTAATCCTTTGTGCTTGTAATTGTGTTTATATTTTCTTCGAGTGTTGGGTGAACAGAAGAAATGCAAAGAAAATGTCTGATTGCTTGTCCTGTGAATCTGATTGCAGCCATAGCGGGATTGAGCGCTCTTTAAGCTGATTATGTTTTTCCGTGACAATCGATTTTTTTCTGAGTTTTGATATATTTGATATCTAATTGTCTTCTATGAGACTTGCTTCTCTTTAAAGATAGTGCTTTCTTACGAAGTTAGAATCATTGGTAACCTCTGTTTGGCTGTGGAGTAAGCTTGGGCAAATTACTATGTAACTTTTCTTTTAAATTATATGGTACTTTTTTGGGGGTTCTTCAAGAAAGTTATTACCTTAAAAAAACATGCCTTCTGTCTTCTCTTGTGCAGAGGTACTAATTCATACCTCAGCCATTTGCAATAACATTTTTTATCTGATCATATATCTAATTTGTAGCTGAGATTTGAATCATTTATTTGTTGTTGGCTTATATTTTGAATCCCCTTTTTGTTTGTCAGCCGAGATTAATTATCTTTTCGTTGTTGGCCAAGATTTGATATTTGTCATGTGCTCGTGGTTGATTAGGTAGATGATATGCTTTATTTCGACAAAAGAATTTTGGAAGAATCAGTCTTAGTGGTAGTGAAGGGTTCTGTTTTATGTGGTCTGAAATATTGAAGAATCTATTATTGGCAGATAGATATCAGAAAGGGGAGAAAGAAAAAGAAAACAATGAGGCTTTCAAAGTTTATTTTCTTTGTACTGTTAAGTCTTCCAAATGAAATCTGAGATAGACAATGAAGCGCTGGTATATGCTTGTGGTTTCTATGAGATAATCTTTCCACCGTTGTTGTTTACCTAGTATTCTTAAGTAACTCTCCCATGCAGTGTTTTTTGCCTGCTGAGGAAAGTAAAACTTGAACCTTTTTCTGGTCTGATATATGATCTCTTGCCGCTTGTTGGCTTGATGAGATATTGTAAAAACAATATGAGAAGTTGGAACTTGTTAAAACTTATAGTAGTGTAGGTACTGACCACTATAAAACTCTATTTCATATCTGAGCAAAATGGAGAGAAAGGAAAGCCATGGACTTCTGAAGCAAAAAAGTCGGTTGGTGCAGTAGAGCGAGTGGTTTTCTTCTTGGTCCAAACAGTGAACACTACGCAAGATTTTCCCAAAATTTGTTTTCCCTCTTTATGGTTGGTAATTTGCACACTCCACCTGAAGCCACAATGTTGAACCTTTCGCAAGGTTCATCTGTGCTAGGGTTCATTATAATAATTTAGATAGCTTTTTCTTTAGCCACTTTTTCAGTGCCAAAAACTGAGAATTGTTCCATTTCGTTGTGTGGTTGCCTGTTTCTACCGCGTTTCCTATTATCATTAGGACATTAAGCTTCTAACTCTTGAGAATTGTGTTTTTTTGTTTTCTAAGTCTAATTCTTGAGAATTGAGTTTCCCTAGTTCTTGATTTTACAATATTTCTTGGTTTTCCTCACCTTCTAGTTTTTTCACCATTTATGTGCCGTTTTGGATTCCACCAGTTATGTACTGTTTTGCATTCCTTATATCTTATTATGGCTCTAGTATGCTTATATAAAAAATCTTGAGATAAATTAAAACAATAAAAATACAAAAAAAATATATTATAGTTCGTCAATAACTATTTATTTTTACTCTCTTGTTTACTTTTCTCTGGTTACTATTATAAGTTATCTTTAATTCTTGAGATTCGGCCCGTTCCGACCCCATTGTATAAATAAATTTTTTAAAAAACTAATGAGTCAGTAAAAGGCAGCCGTTTATTTTAGCCTGTTTAGGGCTTTTCTCTCTCTCTCTCTCCCCAAACCCGTTAGGGTTTGGTGCCCCTCTCCTTCATGCTCAGTCTCACAGTAGGGGATTAATTCTATGCGTAAAACGATGAAAATCAATAAAAATCAGTTAATCCTTGATGACATAATCCAAGTTTAAAACTTAAAAAATAACTAAATAAAAACATTTTGTTTAAATCTCTTTAAAAATAGAAAGTATCAAAACTAAACATTCAATTCTAATTATTGAGACAAAAGATAAAGAACGAGTTCGACAATTCAGTAAACAAGTTATTATATAGGGTGCACTTCATGAGTCACATTTAAAAAAAAAAAAAAAAAAAAAAAACAGTAGAAAATTGTAAATCTCAATCCCAAAAATATATAACCCTTGAGTCACGTTTATGTCCTGTGATAGGCTTAGGGTTGTGGCTGGACGCCACCAAACTAAGCCATACTATGATATCAATGCTATAACTTTGAATTATGGGTCTTAGGTTTGAAAACATCGCACATATCATACAATAATCATTCATAAAATATTACATAATTATATAAAAACTTTTAAATCATATTATATACATATGGAATTCTATAAGAAAATTGTAACATAATGCGCATAAACAACTCCGAGGTTTTCAATAAAATAACCTTGCTTACCTTGATATTAGAACACGTGATTTGACTGATCTGAAGACTTATCAAATATTGAGTTACTATCTATTTTAAAAAAATTCAAACATATTCCAAAAGTATTGAAATTCAAAATTTTAAAATCTAAAGAGATAAAGATACTTCTTTAAAATTAAAATAGTTTTTATGAGTGTTGGAATCAGGGGCGAATATAGGGGCAAGGGCAAATCACCCCCCCCCCCCCCCCCCTAATTTTTTTTGAAAAAATTCCCTATATTAAGGGATTTTGGAAAAAATTCCCTCCACATGGTCATCCTCCCCCCAATTTTTTTGAAAAATTTGTTCATATCTACACAAAAGTTATCAATGCTACACAAAAATATTGAAATTTGAAATTTCAATTGAACTGCTAAAGAAGGCTTTTCTGGGCAAATATGTTATCTTGGAGTTTTGGAAATACAAAAGCTCAGACTTCTTTTGAAAGGATGTATTTTGAATTTGAAATTTCCTTTTCAAAGTAAATATTGCCTCTAAGATTTTTAAAGTTGAAATTTCTTTTCAAAACAAATATTGTCATATTTTCTTAGACGTTATGGGCATATTTGTTTGCAAAAGTATTTAAAATATAATGTATTCAACAAAATTTGCAAAATCAAAATCCAAAATCTTAAAAAATCCTACACAAATACCAATATCTTTTAGGCAAATTTCAACAACTTTTCACACAAATTTCAATATCTTTAAAAAAAAAAATTATAACAAATCTTCTTTTTCATACTTTTCTACCAACTCCAATATTTTTTTATCAAACAATTACATAAAATTATTCATCTCTACACTTTTTTACAAATTTCAATAAAAATTAAATATTTTTAAAACTTTTCAACAACTTTACACAAAAACCTATAAAACTCAAATCTACATAAATATTAGCAATTCTATAAAAAAATCCCAAAAATCTTATAATTTTTAATAAAACGAACGTAGTCCAATCATCCAAATCAAAAACTTTTAAACTTTTGAAAAATGGCTCTACCTGACAAGCCCCAAAACTTGAGAAATAAATTACTGCAACTTTTAGCATATTTAAAACATAGCTCAGTTATGATAAGATATTTATAGAATCATAGGTTTCGTGTGTTTGATTTTTTATGTATCCAAATTGAAGTTGCTATAAAACATTATGCCTACTTTTATATATTTTATAAGTTACTATTCATATATGAAATTATATTTTTTATTTTATTTAAATAATAATAAAAAATTAATTTGACTTCTTAAAAAATATCTTGGAGCTAGCTGGAATTATTGAAAAAGTAAAGATAGATGATTTGAATAAATTTTTTATATTTTTTATAGTGAAAATGGATGATTTGATAAGGGAGAAAGAATATTTTGTAGTTATTTTATTTATATCAAAATTGATGCCTACGCAAACACCACCTTAAATAAAATCAGCATTTCAAACCTTAAATACGGAAGAACTTTTTTTTAAATAAAATCAACATTTTAAACTTTAAACACTTTTAAAAAGGATAATTAATTTTTCAAATAAATCAAAATTCAATAAAAATAAAAATAATATTTATACATAACAAATAATAAATTGAGATCAGATTCAATCTTGCAAAAAATTTAGGCCTAATATTCCTAAAGGTCCTTGTGGTATGGCCAATTCTCTAACTAGTCCCCATAGAATTTTTTGTCCTGAAATGGTCCCTGAATTAACCCACGAATACTGTTCAAGTTTTTCCGTCTACTCTAGGACGGGAAATTCATACGTGGCCCACGGAGGACATATCAGCACCACTGAAAGAGCAACACCTGTCTCTCCCTCTACTGTGCTTCGCGTCAAAACCCACCTGGCGTCCTCATTTGACACCTGCCACTGTCCATTAAAAACAAAAGCCACTATGTTTTAAAATTGAAATCCACGTTCTTGCCCCTGCCCTAAATCCTTTTTCTCGCGACACTCTTCACTCGTAGAACCATTCCCAACTTCGGCTTTCATACTGAAAACCCTAAAGGATTGGAAAGACCAGCTACCTATTCATTTTGAATCAACTACTATTCGGCTACAATCAGTTTTCAGATGGATTCAAGCTTTTCAGTGTCTAATTCAACTGGAAATGGTAGCAGACTTCATGGCAGTCGGGGAGACGTCAATATTTTGGCGGAACTACCCTTCTGCCACTGCAGTTTAAGTGCTCGGCATCGAACATCCAAAACTGAAGCGAACCCAGGCCGCCAATTTTATGGGTGTGCTCAGTTTGGCAAAGCCTCGGTTAGTAGTTAGCAAATGGTCTTTTGTTTTCATCAAGTTTTACTTAATGTTCGACAAATAAGCTTTTGGTTTTGTTCTACTTAATGTTCGTCAAATAGTTATACTAAATGTTTGGCAAATAGGTTTTTGGTTTTGTTCATGAAGTTCTAATTAATGTAATGTTGATGTTGATGCGGTTTGGACAGTAAACTTAAGGTCAAACCTCCTATTCTTGTGATGAGTGCCACAGTTATGAGTTCTCAAGAAGGTCTTGATTTGGAAAGCCTCCTTACGATTCATGAATGATGCTTGCACCAATAACCCACAGTTCTCTCTACACCTTGCTTTCACCCTCAGTTTATCATTTTTGATATACTTGTAGTCAAACCTTTGTTGAACAACATATCTAGCAAGGGCTTGCCTAAATATGGCAACACTTCGAAACTTCATCCCAGTCTCCAAGTGCACCGTTCCACCTTCTAATTCTGCCAAATTGAACTCTCTATATTGCCTCAACCTACGCTGGTTGTCACTGTCAGCACCATCTTCTTCACTCATGCTCTCCATCCCTTCACTGTCATCATCAACTGGATCCTCATCAACCTCATTTTGCCTCCACCACCCGCCCTATACCCAAACCATCTCATAGAATTAGCCCGAGAGGTTGGTCTTTCATAACTAACACCAGAACCTTCTCCACTCCCAGCTGCATGCTCCTCTTGACAGTTAGAAGTGCCACATTTCTCTCTTCTTAGCAGTTCAGTTTCTTTTGATGTTACCTCATCACTGTCATTCATAGATTCAGCCACATTTTCTTCAAACAACTCGGGCACCTCATCGTCCGTTGCAGAGAAGTCGCTGAGTTGTTTTAAACCTCCAAACAATATGTTCTCTATGTCATCCTCAACCTCTTCATGTTCTCCCTCAACCACAGGTTCTCCCTCAACCACGGGTTCTCCCTCAACTTCAGCCCTTGTTTCTCCCTCAACCCCTGGCAGTGAAAGTACCTCTTCAAGGACATTTGCATCCTCAACCTTATGTTCAACATAGATATATAGCTTCTTCAAATTTGCAGCCTTCACCTTTTTAATTATACGGACAACATCAGTATCACTTTCAAGAGAGTTTATCCCATGCTCAAAACTTTCATAGCCGAATTTGCACCATATCCTAGCAACGTTGTTGTATCCAAATTCATCCCTTAAAAGCTTATAGAGGTGGGTCACATAAATGAAGTCTTGATCAATGCCTCCCATGTCAGTGACCTCACCATTTATGTAATCTCTAAGTACAAAGCTTAGTCTGCCCTTATGATGTAAGATTATATTCAACATCTGTATGCATGTATTTAAAAACCACGTCAATATATTGGGGTAAATTATGGCAATTACAATGCACGTAAGAAATGGTCAATACACATTTTAAAATTGGTATCTATAGTTGATGTCCTTTTCAATTAATAACTAGTTATCATGTAGGTCATTGTCTTATTAGGCAAGAGTGTTGGTTTAGGGACCACTTCATTCTGAACTTTCTCACAAACAAAAGACATCTACCCCATTGACCAAAGCAAAGCAGGTGACAATTAGAATTTCAACTACCCAAAACCAATGACAAAAAATTATTATATGCAACCATGTGCTTTCCACCTCAAAAGAACTGACAAACAAAACAGAATAGACAAAAACATGTCCTTTAAAAACTGCGATTGAGACCCACCATTTTTAACCCATTACAATTAGTATTTCAACTACCCAAAACCAACGAGACAACAATTTATTACGCAACCGTGTGCTTTCCAACTTAAAAGAGCAGACAACCGAAAAAAAAAATGTGCTTTAAAAGCTGGGAAGTTGACTCACCATTTTAACCCATTACATTTAAACGTCTTGGGGTATAAATTGGTAACAGATCTCACGGAAACGAACCGCTATTTCGTGAAATGAAAAGAATTTCAGTGAAGTGGCTTACCGTCGCAAATGCATAGCATCCCAGTGCAGAAGCCAAACGCAGATTGAGAAGATTGAGCCAAACGTGAGCGTGCAAAACCACAAGCCTGAGTGCTCTGTTTTGCATAATCTCTTAACCTCTGACTTCTCGACGTTCTCGCTCACTCTAGGGTTTTCAAATGAAAATATTGAGAAATTTCAGTGAAGTGAAATGAGCAACGTCGAGGGGGCAAAGGGATTTAAGGTAGGGGCAAGGACGTGGATTTCAATTTTAAAACATAATGGCTTTTGTTTTTAATGGACAGTGGTAGGTGTCAAATGAGGACACTAGGTGGGTTTTGACTGAGAGCACAGTGGAGAGAGAGATAGGTGTTGCTCTTTCAATGGTGCTGATATGTCCTTCGTTGGCCACGTATAAATTTCCCGTTTTGGAGTGGATGGAAAAACTTGAACAGTATTCATGGATTAATTTAGGGACCATTTCAGATTAGAGAATTGGCCATATCACAGGAACGTTGGGAATATTAGGCCAAAAATTTATTTAACCACGTTACCTAACGGTAAAGGTGGATCATCCATAAACTTACCGTTTACCCAAAAAAAAAAAAAAAAAAAAAAAACAAAAAACAAAAAAAGGATGAATCATCCATATTCGGCGGGTGGGGTATCATCGGTACCCGTCTCTTCTGTTCCTCTCTATCTCTCTCTCTCTGCGTCTGTCTTGCTCTCATCGAGGCAGAGTAACCTGCAAACAATATTATCATCAACTCTACGCAACACTGATCAGACGGCCTGGCACTGCGCATTCCTGTTCTTTGACGGTTCTGATTCACTGATCCTGATCTCCGTAACCTCTGTCTCCCTCTTCCTCCGTGTCTCTGTTCTCTAATGCACTTTATTTTTTTATTTTTTTTCTGAGCATGTTTGGTCATGCACTTGTTTTTTTCTAGGGTTTACGTTTTGGGTTGGTAGATCAGTGTTTCTTCTATCTATTCTGTTTTGTCTACTTCGTCTTCTTTTCTGTGTAACTAGACATTTGTGATTCATTGTACTTGTATGTCATGTGTCCCTGTTTGTGCACGTGTATGTATGTTTGGTTTTATTTCGGGCATTTTGATCTGGGAGAGCGAGCTGTGTGCTTTTGGAAATTTGGTTGCTCTGTTTGATACTCTGGAAATTTGATTGCAAGCAAAAGAAAATGCGGTTTGATGAGAAAGCAGAGGGAGAGAAAGTAAGTAGTAACCTATGTTTGTTTTCTCATCTGGTATGTGTAAGTGCGATTTCTGATTTAATTTCCACTCTTTTTTTGTTTTTTCCTTTTGGGTTTCTTTCACTATGGTTCTCATAATTTTGTTTCTTCTCCCATGATTTATACAGGCTGTCTTATTGTTTGTTTGTACCTGTAAATTTTGTATCTTTCTAGCGTGATTCACTTGTAACTAAGATCTTTTAAAATCTTATTTTCTTTGTTTGCAATTTGTAACGAAATATTGATTCTTGATGTTGCTGTCTCTCATTTGCAGCACTTAAATATAAGATAATAGCTGCTTTATCATGTAGTGTACTGCCTGGTTGAAAGGGACGAGGTCAGAGTCACTGGATTTATTTGAAGAGATAAATTTGATAGGCGTTATCAGTCACTACAGGTTGGTTTAAATTTTTTCTGTGAATGACTTGTATTGGTGATTCTTGCTGCCCTTCAGCTTATGGGGTTGTAATGTGCGTGTGTTTATGTTAGCTTGTGTTCTTTAACCAAAACATCTACATACATCCAGGTTTCAGAATCATGATACAACGTGCCACCCATCATAATTGAGCTTCACATAATCAAACAAACTCAAACTTCAAAAAAATTTGGCCTCCAAAGCTTGTTCCAATCTCTAAAATGTCGAATGAAGGTCTGAATGAGCTACCAAGATCAGAGATCTTGTAGAACATAATGAGTTATAAATATGATAACCACAGGACCGAAAATCCGAATTCAATTAAGATTGTGGGTTTCAACGACAAGAGTGATACTTAGAATGTATAATTACAAAGTAAGCGAATCATTTCATCCTTCAATCAGTAGTGGATCTGACTTATTGCTGACATGGTGGTCTGTGTATCACAGCCCCTCCAACATTCTTTGGACATGCATATGATCCTTTCGTGAAAATTTCCTCAATTACATCTTCAATATTGATTACTTCTGCCACCAATTCTCTGATACCTTTTGGACATGCCATGCATGTTCTGGATCCGTGTGTGTGGGTTTATGCACCTATTATGTGGGAACAGATTGTAGTGATTTTGTCACTGATATCTCCCAGGATCTGCTAGATGTTATCTAAGATACACTCGTTGCATCACCGTTTAGTCATGCTGCGTGTATAGGATGAATATTCCTATCTAATTCAGCTAGTATAGTGTTGGTATTGCGTACATGGTATTCCATGTCCTCCTACATTGTTCCTGCTTCACAGGGGTGTGGTAGATAGACCAAATCAGGTAAGTATCACGAAACTTTGTTTTTGCAAATCATAGTGAAGAATGAGTATGTTTTATGTAATTTGATCATCTAGTTTCTTTAGTTTAAGGTGGCTTTTGTCGAGTAGATATGACTTCTTGCTGTCACGTCTGATAGTGTTGAGATGGCTTTAGGATGGATCTATTGAATGTGTTTTCAAGTACGTCTTTAATGCTTACTGAGATATTGATGTTCTGTTGCATTCCATAAGTATTTTTGTTCATAATTCATGACCGAGTTACCATCGATAACATATCATAAACATTTGTTAAGTATTCTTGTTCTTATTTCTTTCTCTATGTCTGATTCTAATGTGGACTTTTCACTGACGTTTGGAACTCTGTTATTGAAAAATCTTGTGGTTCATGTGTTGTTTTGATGTCATGACTATTGAGCACTGTCATTTGCCCTTCTGGAAATTCCTGCAAAATAA
Source organism: Morella rubra (assembly GCA_003952965.2). Lineage (NCBI taxonomy): Eukaryota > Viridiplantae > Streptophyta > Magnoliopsida > Fagales > Myricaceae > Morella > Morella rubra. Next base: position 3,091,198 of record CM025853.1, on the reverse strand, counting down.
GAGACCTGTGGTTCTACTAGGTAGCCTCATATCTTAACAGCTTTTGAAATTCTTAGATTTTATGTATGCTTGACAGGTTTTTGGGGTCTCTTCAGATGTGCTCGTCCTCTAAAAAGTTATCCCTTAGGGCTGAAAGGGAAGAAAATGATTTTACTCGTTCAAGTTTCCTAGCTAACCAAGACAGCACATTTAAGGAACCGGTAGATGTCTCCTCTTCTTCATACTCTTCTTCAGAGGATGAAGATGACCAATCTAAGGAGAAGGCCTCAAAGCAGTTGGTACTATATGACCCTTTGGCTAATGGTTCTGGTGAAATTGTACCTGTTCCTGACTCTATTCAGTCTCGACGTCCACTATTTGGAAGATACTCAGCTCAAAATTCATCCTCCAGCATTTTGCCATCTGTAGGGGCTTTCACTGTCCAGTGTGCCAGTTGTTTTAAATGGAGGCTTATACCAACAAAGGGAAAGTATGAAGAAATACGTGAACACATTCTGGAACAGCCTTTTTACTGTAAGACAGCCCGTGACTGGCGACCTGATATATCATGTGATGATCCAGAGGACATTACTCAAGATGGCAGCAGGCTGTGGGCAATTGATAAGCCTAATATTGCACAGCCCCCTCCTGGGTGGCAACGGCTGCTACGGATCAGAGGTGAAGGAAGCACCAAGTTTGCAGACATGTAAGTGTTCCTTCCTATCTGATTGCTGGTGTTGTAGAGAACACTTGCGTGTAGTTATCTCTGCTGTTTGCACTATTTCCAGCTATTATTTGCTAGTCTAAGCTTCCAATCGGAATAATGTTATTTCGACCCATTCCCGAAAACTTTATTTAGTAACATTGGACTTCTATTGCATTGTATTTCTGTAAGTTTCTGGAAGTAAGTTCTAGTGTCGCAACTCTCCAGACTGCCCAATTATATTTGAACTACTCGAACGGGATTCACTTTTGACCTTGCTTCTTGTTCTTTCTTGTTGTCTTTTATTTGCTTTTCTCCCTTACTTTTTGACCTTGCCTTCCAAAAATATACATTCCTGCTGGGTTTATATCAATGCCAAAAGAAATTTGGATGGTTTTGTGGAGTTTTTGGGAGAATATCCTGATGAATTTTCTGCAGATTTCTTCCATTGATCTGTGCAATTATCTTTGCATTTTCGTGGAGGATCTCAATTTGGCCTTTAGTATATAATGCCTCTTCTTCTTCCAGTAGAATCAAATTTTTCCTGGAAGGTGCTTCTCATAACGTACTGTACTGTTCTACGATTTATAATCTGATACCTCCTCTCTTTATGTTTGCCAAAGTTTCATAACTTCACTCCTGTAAGCTGAAGAGATCTCCCCTCTTGCTCCCTTCTCTCTTATGACCCCTTATGCACCAGTAATCATACTCCCTCCTTAATTCGCTCATTACTTCTGATGTAGCTGGAGGATAGACTCTGTTTTTTGTTGCTTTTTGTTGGTGATCCTTGGATAGTTGCTACAAGGGATGTGGTTATGTGCTCCTTAGCTGGGAGTAATGTGGTATTTGAATGGGAGCCAGAATACTGGGGACTTTGTTTGACAAGCATCTCTTAGTATTTCCTCATTTGATCTATACAAAGTTTTCGGAATGCTTCCATTGATGTCATCACTTGTGCTTTCTCATTCTCTAGCAATATTTTTTCATGTTCATTTCTGAGTGCTTAGGTGGTATCCTTGGCTTTCTTCTAACTGCAAATTGGATGATCTGCTTGTGTTTTCTTTTCTGATTTTTGAGGTTTATCTGGACCCAATTTTAGCTTTTACTTCTGGTTTTCCAAGTTGCATTTTTCCTTCTTTGGAATTTTTAGTTTGGAATCTATAGTTTTAAGGAAAACTTTACTTTCGAGCATCGACTTCTTTCTAATATGCTCTGTCCAAGTATTTACAGATATTATGAAGCACCATCGGGCAAGAAACTGCGGTCAATGGTGGAGATCCAAAAGTATGTTGTTGCCACCTAATCAACTATTTCGCTGTAGTGTCATTCTTGTAAATCTGCTCATAAATGTATAATCAAGTAACTCGTGGGTGGCGAAAATGTTTTCCCATATTCCCTTGACAGCCTTTTGTGGGGCTTTTGATTTTGCAGGTACTTGCTGGAACATCCAGAGTATACAAGCAAAGGAGTAACTCTCTCCCAATTTTCATTTCAAATTCCAAAACCTTTACAGGAAAATTATGTAAGAAAGCGCCCTTCTCGGCTGACAGCTTCACATGCCACTAGACCTCTTGAACCTGGTGAAGGTATGCAGAAGAAGCTACCTACTTCTCAAAATCAATCTGAAAAGCTACTTTTGGTAATTAATGCTGCATTTAACTCAAGGAGAATAAGTTTTGCCTGTTTTAAGTTTTGTCTCGTTACAATTCAATCTGGTGGGGGTAGTAGTTTCTTGCATTTAGATTTGATGGATTTTTAAATGCTACTCTAGTACCATATATTTGTTCACAAATTCTTGTTACAAGGTTATGTGGAAGCGCAGAAGCTCTTTATTATGTTTTGTTTGTGAATGAATTTACTAATTAATTTGACTTGTCCTTGACGAGCTGTTCTACTCTGTACCATGGGGTTCTTTGATTCCGAGTATGGTGTATCACCTACCATGGAATGGTTATTTCCTGAGGTCAAAACCACAATTAGAAAGAGCTATATTTTGCCTATTTGGATGGACTTGTTTTGACGGGTGCCTCTGCAGAAGTTGTAAACTTCTTCATGAATTTTTGTGAAATGAATGTTAAATAGACGAGTCAAAATTCTAATGGAAGACCATTTTTTTTTCCTTTTTTTGATCGGTAAGTAGATGTACAGTGGGGTTTGAACTGACAATTTCATTAGGGCGCTTTAGCTAGATAAAAGGAGTTTCCTAATGCTTCTTAGTGATATTATTGGGTTCTTATACATTGTTGTATCTGTCTTTCTACGATTTTTAGTTTCTTTCAGTTGGATTTGTTTGAAGTCCCCATACTGCACGATGGTTTCACTTTATCAGCTTTCCCATATAACATTTGCATCGCAGTTTCCCTTGTCATTAATCCTTTACACGCTGTAGGATATCATACCTATAGTGGAGAGGCCTCCTATATATCAGTTGCTTCATCTTTTTCCCCTACCGATACTATGTCTGGCATATGGTGGCTGAATCTAAAGGAAAATCCAGGAATTTCTCTACTAGTTTAACCCTTTCATCCTTTCAGCTTCCTGTCTAAATCTTTCATCAGTCTGACATGCAAACGATACTCATGAGGGACTGGATTTTCTAAAGGATAGCGTCAGAATAATTGGCCGAATGAGGTTTCTTTGAGTAGAAAACCTTATCTTTCTCAGTTACCTTATAGTGCTGGCCTTTTTGCTGAGAAAACATTGTAATGGCAAATTAATAACAGTATCCCTTTTCTTATTCCCCATGGTGTTGCTGCAGTGAGTCCCCTGGCATGGGCGGGTCCTGATGACCGTCCGGATTTGCAGCTTAGTAGGCCAAGGCTGTCTCCTTTCTTTGAGGCCCCAGTTTTTGATCCTGTCGGTCGACCTGCAAAGAAGCAAGCTAGATCTTCCAAATAGATGTACATTAGTAAGCCAAATTGTAATCAGCACAGTGGTCAAGCTTGATGGTCCTGATAGTTTTTTGTATTTTGTTGTTGGGGAGAGGAGTGAATGCACAATTTTATCTTGTTTTATTTTGCTCCAGTTACTAGATTATGCTTCCAGCGGTAAAGCGGGATTTTTGTGAGAAAGATCAAATAGAAAACAGGTTAGGTTGGCTTTAGGCGATAATGATGTTAGCTTGGCGACTTGACTATGGGAAGGAACAGATGCGATATAAAAGTCATCTATAGTTTCTTAATACTGATCCAAGATCAACTGCTTTCTCATTTATGTATATGCATGACTGATTTAAAGTGTCTGCTGGGGCATGAAAAACGAATTGTCAGGATAATCCCTGTAAGTACTCTTTTGAATATTCTTCTAGTTCTTAGCAGAAAAGGAAGGGGAGAGAAAAAAAAAAAAAGAAGTATTTTCTTTTAGGTGTTTATGTTAGAGGATTTAGTTTTTTTTTTTTGTTGGCAAGTAGGGAATGAGGAAATAATCGCATAGTAAGAGAGTACAAACAATTAAGTTTATAAAGGCTCACATTTCAACTGTCAAAATGGCTTATCTTTTGACCGGGAGAGGGGAAGACAAGCTTATAAACCGCGAGAGGACACAAACAAATAAGCTTTTAGGTGTTTATATCAAAGAATTCAAGGGTTTTTTTTTTTTTTTTAGTGAAAACTAACATTAAGAAACTACTCCGCTCGACAGGATTTAGTTGCAAGGAGGGAAACCATCAAATTGTTTTGCTAAAATATGTTGCAGACTACTGTGCATCCTGGTCAATCGACCCGTAAGAATGTACAGAGTCCAGGAATTTCCAACGCAGTGAAAACATACAAAATCCAGGTCTCGTAACGTTCTCGCAATACACATAATCGTAGTCTCACAACAAACAAATCCATTTCACGTGCTCGTCTTTGTGTTTTCGGCCGTAGCTGAATGCAATAGACTACAAGGCCCGACTTCCAGTTCAGTTAAGATTCGCAATATCCCTCAAGCACATCTCGACAATGCCATCAACTTGGCCACTGAAGAATTCCCCATTCTCAATCTCCAGCCACATGTCCTCTCTCTTGCGTGGGAGTCGGCCTGGCATGGGGGGCAGGTCCCGAAGACTCTCCGAATTTGCAGCTTAGTAAGTTCCGGCCTGTCTCCTTCCTTTGAGGCCCTTGTGTTTTTAATCCTCACGGTCGACCGGCAAAGCAGGCTAGAGCTCCCATAAAGATGTACATAAGCCAAATTGAAGTCAGCACAGCGAGCTTGATGGTTCCTATAGTTTTTATTATTATTATTTTTTTTTTTCTGGTCTTTTTTTTTTTTTTTGTGGGGGCGGAGGGTGAATGCTTATACTTTGGGGGCGTTTGTTTATCGAAATTTTGAAAAATATTCTTAAAATTTTGGAAATATTTTAAATGTTGAAGTTTATTGAGGTTTGTGAAAAGTGTGAAGTGTATGTATAAAAATGTGAAGTTTATTGGGATTTGTGAAATATATTTGGTGTAGTGAAAATTTTGAGCCCCAAAAAATTAGGCAAACAAACGCCCCTTTATCTTGTCTTATTTTGCCCCCTATTACTTATGAATTTTTGTGCTAAACACGCTTCAGATTGTATAGAACTGAGTGATCAAAATCATTTTTCTTTCAATTTATTTGGATATGTACTGAATTTCGTCTGAATTTTTATATGCTCCAGATTGTATAGGATGAGTGATTAAAATCTCTTTTCTTTCAATTTAATTACGCCCTACATTTATTGGTGCACTGTACGTTTGTTGATTCGGCTTGGCGTGAATCTTTGTGGGCTATTTCTCTTTCCCGAATTCCTCTGGTTAGTCCTGCTGAGCTTATTGATACCATTCTCAATGCGGATATGGTGCTGGGCTTGGACAAGAAATATTTGAGAGCTTTTGCTCTTAATGCGGCGATTGTTTTTGATGTTCTCTGGCATACAAGGAATTTGGTTATCCATGAGGATGCGAGGGCTGATATCGGGACGTTAGTGGAAAGTATTCGTAGGTGGTTTGCTGAACACTCGGGGACATGGATTGAGGTGGATAGGGCGGTTTCTTCTAGTAGGCAGCCCCTTCTCTCAGGGTGGTTGAAGGTGAGTACGGATGTTGCTATCCGTTCTTCTGAGTCTTACACAGCTATCTCTGTTAGAGATTCTCACAATTCTCTTTGTCTGGCATATACGGAACGCTTAGTTGCTATAGACCCCTATTCGGTGAGACTTTCACTTTAGTGGAAGCTGTTCGTATGGCTGTTTCTCAAGCCTGGTCCCGCGTGGTATTCGAGTGCGACTCGTTAGTTCTTTGCAAGGATTTTATCTCCCAGGATCCACCTAGTGTTGGGGCGATTCTGCCTTTGGTTGAGTTTATTAGAAGCTTCTTGCAAGGGTCGGCAGATTGGAGGATTGCTTGGTTCCTGCAGGTGTAATAAGATGGCTCATTTGCTTGCTAAGTGGGCTGCTAGTTTTGATTATTTCGGTTTTTGTGTTGTATCCGCTTTATCCGTGCGTATCTGAGCTTGTGATATGCACTCTTTCTTTTGACTTGTTTATGCATGGGTTTTTTTTCTGAGAAAAAAAAAAAAAATTACGATTCATGTAAACAGATAAAATATCTGTGCATTAGAATTCTTTTCTAATAAAACACAAAGATTAAATTTGATTAAAAATTAAAAGCTAGTTTCATGTACTAATTGAAAATGGACGTTAAATATTCTAAATAATAATATTAATTGTCTCACATTTCTAACCTGATATCTGCAGAACACATGATTTTTACCCTGAAATAATGTCTTGGTACAACCTGATAGGCACTCCAATTAGGTTTGGTGAGGCTCGCTTCACAAAAAAAAGTTCTCCCAATTTCATGCAGTTCTAAAGAGATCCGCAAACTTGTTTTCCTTGTTTGTTGCTCAAGTGGGAATTACATTAAGCTCGTTTTGTCGAGACTTAACTCGATGTTCTGGCAGGTGATACCTTTATTAGGGACACCTTCTGTGCCATGTTTACGAGCAAACGCAAAAAGGCTCAAAGGAACACAAAGCAAGCAACCTAGAACTGTAAGTTCCGAACAACACAAAAAAACAAAACAAAAAGAAACAAAAAACAAAACAAAACAAACAAACTGCACAAACCCTTTTATCATGTAAAGCAAGGACACAATTAGAGAGGCATATTTAGGACAATTATTCCTAGTACCCATTGAAATACACATATCCACTGGGTTTTATGTTTATTCACTATTCACTCGTTGGTTTAAGGCTGAAATCCCACCACAAAAACAGAATCCAGGTCTCACAGCGCTATCACAATACATATAAACAAAGCCATTTCGCTTACTCATATTTGTGCTTTAGGACGAAGCTCAATGCCATAGACTACAAGGCCCGACTTCCAATTAGGGTTCCCAAGCCCCCTTAACCACATCTCGACCATGCCATCAACTTGGCCCCTGTAGAATTCCCCAATCTCGATCTCCAGCCACATGTCCTCTCTCCTGCGTGGGAGTCGGCCATCATCTTGTCTCCGACGATGAACGCGAGATCTTCCAGATGGCATCTGCAAATAAGCATTGGTAGTATGACCTTCCATCTCGTTTTCAACTCCAAGATACACCTTCACTGGATCTTGAAGCTCTTTGGCATGATCACTCAGAGTGTAAATGAAATATGCACCATATGTTGTATTTGGGGACAGGATTTTTGTCCCAATTTTGCCTCTTATTTCAAGCCAACACACAGCGATAAGATTAGCCACCTCCGAGAATCTGCCAATTTCATGCACCGAGAACATATTAAAAACCATTGCTATAAGGAGGGTAAACAAGCACATACACACGGTAACACAGAAAAGAAGAGAGACCTGGAGAAGGGTAAAAAAGGTAACTCAGCAGGAGAAATCCATTGCCAGTAAGCTTCAGTGTCTCCCCATATTATAGACAAGGCCCTTGCAGCCAGCATGTAGCATTTCTTCCCACTCAGTTTATCAATTGCCCAACTCTGTTCAGTCACCGGTCCAATTGTTATAAGAACCACCAAAAAAGGAGAATGGGGATAAAAGTCTAAAGTAAATCACAGAGAGTAAAGTTCAGATATTAGTATCCCAACCAAATGTGCTACCATTCGGATTCAAAGCAACGACATTCAAACAATATGAGACCAGATGACAAACTACCATGTCACCAGCATGTTTCGAGCTTCAAGAAGAAAAATAGCATGAACACAGACTACCACATAAAGGAATTTCAAACCAAGAAAGATCTCTTCTTTTCTTTTTTCTGGGCAGAAAAAAAATATCAAAATGAGAAGATCGCGGATTGAGGAAGAACATATTCACTATCAATCTGAGGAACAGGGGGAGGGGGGATGGGAAAGGAACGCTTCCTAAGCTAATACTTCTGGGTTAAACTAGCCAGGAAATTGTACCAACATACTTTTCTTTGTTTGGGCAAACACGAGAAGCTAGCACAACATTAAATATAACAAAGTAAAGAAAAGTCAAGGGGATCAAATCCCTCGTAGTCGTAAGCCCAACGATAAGAAACAGAAAGCTCTCGAGGAAAAGGAATGCATACAGCCAATTGTACAAACTTTGCCCAAAAAGAAATTGTACAAACACAGTAAGTGGCTTTTGCTATTCAGAAAGGACAAAAAAAACGAAAAAGGCAGTGGCTTTTGCTCACAATGTTACCGTCACCGATGAGGATAGGATGATCGCAGAGAAAGAAATAGAGATCCTTCTTCCGCGAGATATCCAAGGATGATGGCAGCGACGAAACCGATTCAGAAATGATCTGCTGGTAGTCCGGCGGCAGCAACCTCTCCCATACCAGATTCGAGGCCGCGGCTGATTCGAAGACTTTGGAGACCAGCGACGACCTGCCCGCGTCGCGAGGGGATGTGAGGGAAATCACATTGGCGATGCACCCCTCCGGCAGTATGCTTGTGATGTCCATCTTCACTTCTTCTGCAGCTTCTTTCTTTCTCAGAAAAAAGACGACAACATTTTCGCTTCAATTCTAACTTGTGTTCCTTCACCACTAAGTTTGCTGTAAGCGTATATTTTATATACACGTGTAACGACCGGGTAAGGAACTAAGGCAGACGCGAAAGTCGCTGCGACGACTTGTATAATCGGGTCGAATCGGATTGTACATTTTGGAAACGGGTTGAGACTATTTCCATGTTACGAGGGTCCATATTCCAGGAGCCCAAGTTGCCAAAATTTGGAAAAGCTTGACGTGTCAAGCACAGAAATGTCTGATATTTCTTTGATCAAATATTTCGCTAAGCCAAAAGGCCGAGTGCCCAAATCCACTGCGAACTGCTTAACCCTTTCACCTTTCAGCTTCCTGTCTAATAAATCTTGCAGAAATGTCTGACATGCAAAATGCATGTCGCGGGAGGGCTGGATTGCCAAAATGCAAGCACAGGAAGAAATAGCTGGATTACTTTTCTTCGAATAGAAAACCTTTTATCTTTGTCTGCTACATTTTGCTGAGAAAATATTGTAATGGTAAGTTACAAAAGTATCCTTTTTTTCTTTCCCTTTTCGTTGCTGCAGTGAGTCCTCTGGCATGGTGATGGTGGGGTTCCCGTTTCCACCCGTACAAGGAAAGGCTCGAATTTTATGGACTTCAGGTTGGTCCGTAGCACATGGGCAGGCCCCGAAGACTGTTCGGATTTGCAGCTTCAGTAGGCCGGGGCTGTCTCCTTGCTTTGAGTCCCCTGTTCTTTATTCTATCAGTCGACCTGCAAAGAAGCAAGCTAGAGCTCCCATAAAGACTTAAACAAAAAACTTTGGGGACCATCAAGCTTGATCACTGTGCTGATTACACGTTCCAGAGGGAACGAGGGATTTTTGTGAGAAAGATCAAATAGAAAATAGGTTATGTAACGTCTTATGTTGGCTCTAGAGGACTATGGGAAGAATAGCACGTGTTAGAAAAGCATCCTTAATTTCTTACGTGATCTTTAGATCCAAGATTAACTGATTTCTTATTTTACGCGTATGAATGACTTGGTGGGTTACAGTGTATGTGCATTATGGACTTATCGTGTCTGCTTAATCATGAAAAAAGAATGATCAGAGGATAATCCCAGTAAATACTGTTTTGAATAATCTTCTAATTTATCTAGAACAAAAAAATAAAAAAAGGAATAATCTTCTTGATCTTAGCCAAAGAGGGAGGGGGCATAAAAAGGAAGGTTTTTGTTGTCTATGCTAGAAAAAAAAAATGGAATATTTGCTGCTATTTGTTTATGTCTTAAGAAGATTATTGTGCTAATTGGTTCTGGGTGTTCAAAGTTTTTAGTTGCAAGGAGAGAAACCATCAAATTGCTTAGCTAAAATATCTTGCAGATTTTATTGTTTCTATTATTATCCGCACGCATCAAGCACATGACCCTTTTTCCTTTTGGCCGATGCTTCTTAATCGCTTGCAAATTCAGTCACTTTCCTTCTCCAGCTAGTTTTATGGATCATCTTAGCTGTACACCAGTTTAAGTATGTATGACCATTAAACCCGTAGTTCATTGGCCGTCGCCTCTCTCAAGGGACAGATAAACTTTTTAAAATATGTAGCATGAATAATTAATGACAAAAAAAAGAGGGGATATGATCCTGCCGGATCGGTCATTTTTTAGGTTGTTGCCCCCTTTTTTTATAGTGAGAACTCTTCATAAAAAATGTTTTCCATTTAGAAAAACTTATTCATTAATTAAAACGAAAAAGGAAAAAAAAATGGTCACCCTTTCATAAAATAATGACAACTTGAACTAGATATTCTAAATATTAACGCTAGGCCGTTAATTAAAGCCCAACAAAACTATTCTTATTTGCAAATTAAACAATGACCCGTGTTTAATTATTAATATTATATTTATTGTTTGCTTCTAATTAAGTCACAGTGTTTGGGTCAGCTTAGCTTTAAGCAATATTGCCTTGAGGATAGCTTGAGAGTGGAGAGGGGCCTGAAGATGGTGAAGATAGGGCTACGGCTAGAGCCCAAGTTGCCAAAAGTTGGAAAGAATCAATGGCTGATTGGTCTTAAGAAGATTATTGTGCTACGACGTGTTTCTGTCTTGAGAAGATTATTGTGCTAATCGGTTCTGAGTGTTAAAAGTTTTTAGCTGCAAGGAGAGAGAGAGAAACCATCAAATTCTTAGCTAAAATATCTTGCGGATTTTATTGTCTCTCTATCCCCCGCGCGCGCATGTCCCGCATTTTCCTTCGGGCGACCCTTCTTTAGTCTCTTGCATATTTTGTCGCTTCCCTCTAGTTTCCTTTTCCGCTGTTTTTTTTTTTTTTTTTCAGCTTATTGTTCATTGAGAAAATCTCAATTCTACTCTTGTTTGAGTAAGTATGGCCGTTGAACCTCTTAACTCGTTGGTCGCCTCTTTAAAGGACAAACACGCTTTTTAGAGGATATAATTGAGATCTTTAAACTTCCTTAGATTAATGAAATTTCATAATTATTATGATTAAAAAAAATATTTGTTGAAGTTGTATAAGTATTTTCAAAAAAGCAGAGTAGGGATAAAAGCCTCAAGTAAATCAGAAAGATCTTGTTTGGGATTGGGATTGAACTCAGGCTTTAAGACTTAAGTCCCGCTTTAAGTCCCCACGTTTGGATGTGTTAGGATTAAATGCTAATTTCTGCAAACATCACATACCTATCAACATTTCGAAGTCAAACGTCGAATTAAAAAACCAAAAAAATATTCTTGTTTCTTGTTTTTCCAACTGACACTACATTTCACCGACTGATTGACACAGCATATGAGACCATTACATTTTTAAATGATGTCCAATTAAAGTTGCTTTTTATAGCATATACCCTAGAATGAGGTCCATTTAGAGATGCTTTTTATAGTATGGGTCCTAGAATGAGGTCTACCTAGAGATATTTTTTTATAGCATGGCCTTAGAATGAGGTCCACCTAGAGATGTTTTTTATAGCATGTGCCCTAGAATGGAGTCCACTTAGAGTTACTTTTTATAGAATCGCGTCTAGTGTCGGATTGACACATTTTTGCAAAATAATGCAAATAAAAGAAAGTAATTATTATGGTATTACATCATCCAATCCCAAGAATCACAAACTCAATATAGAGCTCTAGGAAACTCCTCTCAAACTCAATCTCAACCTCAATACCGATCCCAAACAAAGCCAAAGAGTTCAAGCTCAATAAAATAGTATCCCAACCAAATGTGCTACTATTGGGATTCAAAAGAACGACACTCAAGCTATTGTCAGACTAGAATACAAACTACCGTGTCACAAAATTGTTTCGAGCTTCGAGAAGAAAAATAGCAAGAACGATCAATGACAAAAAGAAAAGAAAATTAGAAGGGGATATGATCGTGCCGGATCGAAAAAACAAAAAGAGACAAAAGCATTTGCGCTTCTTTGGATTCTGCACGTTTAAGTTTGGTGTGCTCGTAAAATGCATATACACAAACGTGATGAGAAGAAGCCGAAGTATTGATCGTGTGGGATCGAGTCCTATATTATGAAAACGGGTTGAAACAATTTTCTGTTCTTTGGTTTTTTTGGGGGCGCTTTTTTGGAAAGTCTATTGCAAATAATTATACGTCTATTAAATTTGAAAAATTTGGAGAAAGCATAATAGAACATTGATTTCATCATGGATACCAAATCTATGCACTCTAGGCCATCGGGGTCAAGACGATCGAACTCCCAAAAATGGTATCCACACAATATGCATAATGCAAGTTTCAGAACCAGCGACCATAACCAGAAGACAAAAAAAGAAAAGGGAAAATTTGCCAGCCCGGCACTCGTTAACGCCGCCATTCACCTTATTTTTCTTTAGGTCGGAGCTCAATGCCATGGACAACAAGCCCATGCTTCCAGCCACCGTCTTCAATCTCCCACCACCGCATCTCAACCACATGATCATCTTGGCCATTGAAGAATTCCCCGATCTCAATCTCTAGCCACTTGTCCTCTGTCCTATGTGGATGTCTTCCCTCCCGCGTACCAGAGGCTTTTTCGGAATGCAAATAACCAATGGAAGTATCATCTTCCATCTCATTTCCAGATCTAAGAGACAACTTCATTGGGTGGTGAAGGTTTCTGAAAGGACCTACAGTAGTGTAGACCAAATAGGCGCCATATGTAGTATTTGGGGACAGGGTTGTTGGAAGAGGAGTTTACAACACAAAGAGAGTAAGGCTTTAAGGTAGAGCAAATTTTATGGAAGAGGTAATGAGGAGAGATATGGAAGAACACACTTCAATTTCTCAAATTTGGCTTGTATTGACTTTTCTTTACTTGACTTGACTTTTCTTGACTTGTACAAAGTGGTGGGACTACATCCCTTTATATAGGCTTACACATTCAATCTTAGCCACACATTTCATCTAAAATATCTAGATATTTCTATGGCACTTTCTAGATATTTTTGTAGCACTTTCTAGACAAAGCATATCTCCTCATCTCTAAGATATTTTCTTAGAACTTTCTAGAAAGTTATTTGATCTCTTATACTCTAGAGATTTATTGATCTCTCTAGAGAACTTCTTGCTCTTCATTTATCTAGAGCACTATAGAACTTTCTAAAAAATATTATTTCTCCTCCTTTCCTCTAGAGATTTGTGGAACTCTCTAGAAGAGCTTCATGCTCCATTGGGCCAAGACTATGGAGCACATCTTGGGCCAAAATCAAGTTTAACTTCAACAAGGATTTGCATCTTAATTATCCCTTGTATTTCAAGCCAACACACCTGACGTAGACGAGCTACCTCTACGAATCTGCAAACGGGTAAAGAAGCAAGGTCCAATGCAAAATAAGAGAGGAAGTGAGAGCTGAACAGGGCTGTCAAGGTTAACTCAGCAACAGATACCCATTCCCAGTGTTCCAGAATGTCTCCCCATATAATAGTTAAAGCTCTGGCCCCCAACATGTAACATTTCTTCCCACTGTGTTTATCTATTGCAAAACTCTGTTCAACCACAGTAGCAGTTGCAGTTATTATCAATAGGCAGAAGTAAAATCACACAGAGTACACAGTCTAATAAAATTGAAAAAATCACAAAGGGTAAACATATTACTGTGAACTGTGATCAAGATATAGTTATCAAGTTTCGTATCATAAAGGAAAAACAAGATTCGAAACACCAAAAGGTAATGTCTTTGCTTATAAAAACGGAAAAAAGTAATGTCTTTGGCTCACCCTGTTATCGTCGTCGACGAGAATAGACTGACGGGAGAGAAAGAAATAAAGATCCATTTTGGGCAAGACATTCAGGGATGATGCTGACGATGACACAGACGAAACCGATTCAGAAATAATCCGCTAGTAATCCAGAGGCAGAAACTCTCCCACACAAGTTTCAAAGCGGCAGTTGAGTTGAAGGCTTTGGAGACCAACGACAACCTGCACGCATCGCGAGGCAATGTGAGGGAAATGATCGTGGCAACGCACTCCTCCGGGAGTATCTTTTTTATATCCATCTTCCTTTCTTCTTCTTCGTTCTTTTCTCACTTCCAGTTTTTATAGAAGAATTTTTCCTTTGCCGCTAAGTTTCTCCAGTGCGTTAATTCAGTTACCAAATGGGAAAGGAAGCCTTTGAAGACTCGGCACGTGTCTACTCCAATTGTGTCATACTCATACATGGCAACAACAGCTTAGAATAGTGGCGTCTTTTGAGTACAGACAGTCTAGTGTTGCATAAGCCCCCGAGATAAGAAGGCCCGAACTTCATATTTCACTTGATATTTAATAGGTTATAGACTTTCAATTTAAATATTTTAACTTAACAAAAGAAAATATAAGTCTCAAAATATCTGTTAAAATTTTTTGAAATCTTCGTTTAATGCAAAGAAAAACAAAATTCAAAATTTCAAAGGAGATGACTTCCAACTTTAAAATTCAAAAAAAAACTATTGGACTTCTAATTTTAAAATTGAAAAAAATATACTATCGAACTTCCAATTTTAGCAGTTTCTTAATTCTTATTTTATCCTACTTTCACTATTCCTTTCATCAACTTAATTTTGAGATATCTAATATGTCAAATAGAAAATAGATATGAAAAGTTGAAAGAAAAAAAAAAAAAAGGAAAAATTAATTGAATAAAAAGATTATACTCTTTTCCAAATGCAAGTATTGCTTATAGAATATTATCCACAATACATGTAATTGGTGGTTTGTGGAAAGAAATTTTTCAAAACTAAAACTAATAAAATCATATCTAAAATCTACTATAACGCAAGAAAGATTAAATTGATTTGCTATATTATCAATTGAAAATGATCTTATTGAGAAATCTAGAATACAAAACTTTGATAAATAATTTTACATCTCAAAAAGCAAGAAAAATAATTTTTAACTAAAAATTTATTTATATTTTTATATAATAATTTATAATTTATTATAAAAGGTCTCTTTTTAAGGTTTCGCTTAAGGTCTCATTTATCTTAGAGACTGATGGTTTCCATTACTTTTCTTTTTTCCAGAGCATTTATGGCAATTTCTTTATATTTACAAATTCTATAGTTATGACCCTTTAATTTTAACTTAATAATAGATTTAGTCCCGAACTGTTGATTTATAACCAATTAAATACATACTTAAAATTGTATCCTAGTAGTAGCTGTTTGATATCTCACATAAATCTTCTATATTAACATTTTGCACAAACCTTCATTTAAAAAAATACAAAAAGTCCGGTTAGTGCACTATTTTTGTGTGGCACTCAAAATTTTAGACTCTAATTAAAAAAATTATAAAATAATCTCTTTACGTTTGCGCAATTCGTCCACAGTGAGTCCTCTGGCATTGGCAGTCCCAGAAGACTGATCTGTTCGGATTTGCAGCTAGTAGGCCAGGGCTGTCTCCTTACTTTGAGCTCCCAAAAAGACTTGCACAAAGGACTATGGTGACCATCAAGCTTGATCACTGTGCTGATTACACGTTCCAGAGGGAACGAGGGATTTTTTTGAGAAAGATCAAATAGAACATAGGTTGTATATTTATCTTATGTTGGCTCTACATAGCGACTGGAGGGAAGAATATGGAGCGGCAAGAGAAATGGTCTCTAAAAGCATCGTGGTCGTTAAAACACTAAGGCGACATTAAAAAGTCGTCGAAGGCTTGTCGCTTATACCGCGTCACTATATACGTGAAGCGACAAATTTTTTTCAGCCGCTATTGTGAAACAATTTGCAACGAGGAGTCCGTACGTATAAGGCCTTCCCCAAGGGTCGCTAAAAACATCTACACATTGTCGCTAAAAGCAGTGGTCACAATTTTCTGCTCGTTTAAATATTGATTTTTATAAAATTATTTTCTTGTTTTCGGGAATGAACCATTTTACACTTGCAGAAATGCACAAATATTGACAAACTGAATTGCCCATTTTACTTGCAATAATTTTTTCGATTTTTAGCTAGGAAATTGAGTGCGCCGCTAATGAATTCGTCATTAAAGGTCATATTTCTTGTAGTGGTTGGCTCTAGGGGATAATGTTGTAAGCATAGCGACTGGACTATGGGAAGAACATTTGTGTTAGAAAATCATCCTTATTTTCTTACGTAATCCTAGATCCAAGATCAGTTGATTTCTCAATTTACGCGGATGCATGACTTTGGTGGGTTAAAGTGTATGTCTATTATCGTGTCAGATGAAGCATGAAATGAGAATGATCAGGACAATCCCAGTAAGTACTGTTTTAAATAATTACTTTATCTAGAACAAACAAAA
Source organism: Morella rubra (assembly GCA_003952965.2). Lineage (NCBI taxonomy): Eukaryota > Viridiplantae > Streptophyta > Magnoliopsida > Fagales > Myricaceae > Morella > Morella rubra. The sequence continues at coordinate 3,074,846 of CM025853.1, read as the reverse complement.
AAAAAATCTTCTAGATCGATCTTAGCCAAAGAGGGAGGGGGAGAAAAGGGAAGGCTAAGCAGAAAAAAATGAAATATTTGCTCCAACGTGTTTCTGTCTTAAGAAGATTATTGTGCTAATTGGTCCTGAGTGTTAAAAGTTTTTAGTTGCAAGGAGAGAAACCATCAAATTGCTTTGCTAAAATATCTTGGGGATTTTATTGTTTCTATTATTAGCCGCCCACGCCTGTGCACGCACTCGGCCGTTTTTCTATTTGGCCGATCCTTTTTAGTCGCTTGCAAATTTTGCCGCTCCCCTTCGCCTTCTAATTTATTTTTCCGCAGTTTTTTTCAGCTTATTGCCCATTATATTCTACCCCCGTTTGAGTCTGTATGGCCGTTAGACCTCTTAGTTAGTTAGCCCATGCCTTTCCAAATAAGCCTTTTAGAGGATGTAAATGAGGTCTTTGAACCTCCTTAGATTAATGAAATTTCAGAATTATTATTATTATAAAAAAAAATACATTTTGTTGCAAGTTGTATAAGAACTACCATGAAAGAAGAGTAGGGATAAAAGCTTGAAGTAAATCAGAATGACTACAAGCTCAATTAAATAGTATCCCAACTAAATGTGCTACCATTGGGATTCAAAGGAACGACATTCAAGCTATTGTCAGACCAGAATACAAACTAGCGTGTCACAAAATTGTTCCGAGCCTCAAGAAGAAATAGCATGAACGATCAATGACAAAAAACAACAAAAAAAGTGGGGATAACCAATATATATTGCAAAGAATCAAGGCAGAAAAGTTTAGAGAAGCTTGAAAGGTCATGCACTGAAATCTGGTCAAATATTTCGCTAATCCAAAATTCAAGACCATAGCGTAGTTCAGTATATTGTATCAGGATTTTCTCCAAACAGAACTCTAGCGGCACGTAATGATGCTATATGCAAATAGTTAAGAAGAGCATGGAGAGAGCATAATAAACTTTGATTACATCTTGGATACCAGATCTATGCACTCTAGGCCATCAATGGCAAGACGATCCAAGTCCCAAAATGGTATCCACAATATGCATAATGCAAGTTGCAAAACCAGTGACCTTAACCAGAAGACAAAAAACGAAACGGGAAATGCCACCCGGCACCCGTTAAGTACGCCATTCACGTTATTTTTCTTTAGGCCGAAGCTCAATGCCGTAGATAACCAGCCCAGACTTCCAGTCACCGCCTTCAATCTCCCGCAAGCGCATCTCAAGATTCTCAACCACACCATCATCTTGGCCATTGAAGAATTCCCCAATCTCAGTTTCCGTCCACTCGTCCTCTCTCCAATGTGGATGTCGTCCCTCCGGTGTACCGGACGCTTTTCTTGAGCACAAATAACCAATGGAAGCATTACCTTCCATCTTGTTTCCAGATCTAAGGGTAAGAGACAACTTCATTTGGAGGTGAAGGTTCCCGAAAGGACGTGCAATAGTGTAGACCAATTAGGCCCGTATGTTGTATTTGGGGACAGGATTTCCGTCTCAATTCTGCCTTGTATGTCAAGACAACACACAACGTAGAAGAGCTAACTCTGCGAATCTGTCAGTTTTACACACCAAGAAGAATGCCAACGATTACTATAAAACGGGTACAGAAGCGCGCACGCGCACACACGCAAAAAAAGAGAGGAAGTGAGACCTGAGACCTGCACTGGGCTCTCAAACGTAACTCAGCTGCAGAAACCCATTCCCAGGAGTCCGGATTGTCTCCCAATATGATAGTTAAGGCTCTCGCACCGAGCATGTAACATATCTTCCCACTCAATTTATCTATTGCAAAACTCTGTTCAACCACAGTTGTAGTTATTAAACGCAAAAAAGGCAGAAGTAAAATCACAAAGAGTACCCAGTCCAATAAAATTGACAAAATCACAAAGGGTAATGCCTTAGCTTAGTAAAAATGAAAAAAGGTAATCTCTTTGGCTTACCCTGTTACCGTTGCTGACGAGTATAGGCTGACGGGAGAGAAAGAAATAAAGATCCCTTTTGGGCAAGACATTCAGGGATGATGCTGACGAAGACGCAGACGAAACCGATTCGGAAACAATCCGCTTGTAATCTAAAGGCAGAAACCTCTCCCACACAAGTTTCGAAGCTGCGGCTGACTCGAAGGCTTTGGAGACCAACGACAACCTGCACGAATCACGAGGCGATGTGAGCCCAAATGATCGCCGCGATGCACTCCTCCGGGAGTATCTTTTTTATATCCATCTTTCTTTCTTCTTCTTCATTCTTTTCTCACTTCCAGTTTTTATAGGAAATTTTCCTTGGCCGCTATGTTTCTCATTCTCCGGTGCATTAATTCTATTACCAAGTGGGAGAGGAAGCCTTTGAAGACTCGGCACGTGTCTACTCAAATTGTGTCATACTCATGCATGGTAAAAACAGCTAGACGATTTTCATTGCTTTTCTTTTTTCCAGAGCACTTAGGCAATTTCTTTACATTTACAGATTTTATAGTTATGACCCTTTAATTTTAACTTAATAATAGATTTAGTCCTGAACTGTTGATTTATAACAATTAAATACATACTTAAAAATTGTATCCTAGTAGTAGCTGTTTGATATCTCGCATAAATCTTCCACATCAACATTTTTCAAAAACCTTCTTTAAAAAAAAAAAAAAAAGTCCAGTTAGTGCACTATTGCTATTTCTAAGCACTAGTGAGTATTTGAGTGTCCCCGAAATTTTTTATAAAAAAATTATTTTTTTATTAAATTATATTTTTATTATAATATTTTTTTATATTTTCTCTTTTTCTACTTTTTTTACTAACTTATATAAATTATTTTAACTTTTTCATCCCAATATCCTACCTAAAATCTTAATAATAAACACATCACGAAAACATGAATCAAAAACAAAAACGGTCGACATTGACTCGAACAAGTAACCAAGGACCATGCGCAGAGAATCAATGGCAGAAAAGTTAGAAAAGCTTGACAGGTCAAGCACTTGAAGAGGTCGGTTATTTCTTTGGTCAAATATTTCACTAATAACTTTAAGGGATTAATGAACGAAGAATAAGCCCCTCTGGAACCTTTTCAAAGTTTCAACCTCGGCGAATTCCAAATCCCACGATTTAGCAAAATGGGCTGCCTCTTCTATGTTTCATGGATGTATCATTCTGCAGTTTTGTTTTGTCTTCTATTTTGCCTCAGACTCTAAGGGCACTTTTTGTTTTTGGAATAATACTATCTTTGCTAATAAAAAAAAACAAAAACTCTAAGGGATTGAGTAGTCTAAACTCGTAACTTCAAGATCTCAAAGTTTCAAACTTGTTAGGTATTACCAATCTTATAGAGTTTGTGACTCTGTAATTACCGGTTTGTGTGTAACGGAAAAATTGCACAAACCTAAAAATTAGTAGGGATAAAACTCTGATAATTGATTATCAAAAAAAAAATTCCAAAAGCCAAGTCCATCTCTTAGAAGTTGTTCGGTTTAAAAAAATTTTCAGGATTCTTTTAAATCCTTACAATATAAAAAATTCCACAAACAAACATCATTTTTAACACATAAAAATAACACATAAATAAAATAACTATAGATAACCGAACGTTTTCTTAGGTCAATACATTGTATCAGGATTTTCACTGAACAGAGCTCTAGTGGCATTTAATTCTGGATGGTTGCTTTTAGAAAAATCCTTTCTTATTTCTTTCCACTGGGATTGATTACGTCATGGAGACAAACCTATGCACTCAAGCACTCAAGGCCATAGATGGCAGACGATCCAACTACCAAAATGTTACCCACGGCCACGACCAGAAGACAACAAAACAAAAAGGGAAATGACACCCGTTGACAACGTGGTTCAACTTATTTTTCTTTAGGACGAAGCTCAATGCCATGAACAACCAGCCATACTTCAAGCCAGCATCTTCAATCTCCCAAAAGCTCATCCCAAACACCATCATCTTGGCCGCCATTGAAGAATTCCCCAATGTCAATCTCTAGCCACTTGTCCTTTCTCCGATGTGGATATCGTCCCTTCCGTCTCAGAAGTGCTACTGTGGTTAGATCATACATGCTAATAGATAATTTGAGTGCTGACATGCTGGGTGCGAGAGCCTTGACTATTGTATTGGGAGACGCAGCACTGGGAATGGATTTCTGCTGCTCAGTTACGCTTGGCTGCCCGGTTCAGCTCGTCTACGTTCTGTTTGTTGGCTTGACATACAAGGCAGAATTGTGACGCAAATCCTGTCCCCAAATACAACATATGGCGCTTATTTTGTCTACGCTATTGGATATCTTCCCTTGGACTTGACTATTCAAGATTTACATTGATTCTCATAAGCCATACAGAATGTAAAATCATAAAGTATGAAACGCATCAAATCTTTTAGCAGCCGTGTTCAACACAAAATGCCTCCTCACAACCTTTAAACCCTCCTTAAGCCTCCTATACCTCTCCTCGGGAACTGCGCTCAACACCTCCTTCAGTCTTGGAATGTTCGAGACATCAACCAGCTGAATTGAAAACGTACGCCTCCTCTGCGCTTCCCTGCCTGGCTCGCTCCTCTGGTTGGTCCCGAGTTATGTTCGAAAGCGACTGCCAGACTCTGGTTCCCGGGATTTTTGGGTTCAGCCGTGCTACCCCCATCCTCGACGAAACTTGCGGGCTTCGGAGTTTTTTCCTGTCTTTTTCGGACTGTTCCATTTCTTGGGTTCCTAGATCACAGAACTGTTTGGAGCGCTCTCTTGCCAAACGGCCGGCTAATGATGGCCATTTTTTGTACCATTGACCCCCATTCTATTCCCTATTCTATTCTGTACTGTGATACTTCAGTGGATTAGTTCTTTACCTAGTAAAACAAAAAACAAAAAACGTACGCCTCCCATCGCACAACATCGCTGAACAGCAGCACGAAAGACCGGGACAATTTTTTTTTTTTTTTCTAGATAAACGAACCAACAAAAGAACTAGAAAGGCCCGTCATAGGGAAGGTGAATACAGTGTAAAAAATGTCCTAAAAATCATTTGCCTAAATAATAGTTATTTAGATGTCACATGTTTATACCCATCAAATCTCAAACATCGGCTGTGTTGTATATCATAGGTGAATCAGTGTAAAAAATAAAAAATCATTTCCCTAAATAATAGTTATTTAGATGTCACTGTTTATATTTATTTATTGGTAATATTTGTGACATAAGATGTTACATAGATATTATTGAGTGACATTGTAGAAAAGTCATGCAATGATTAATGAATCAAAGGCGAGAAGTATGACTCTTCGGTTCCTTGTTCACTTGATGTTTTGTTCTAGACCAAGGTACATATTGATGTACATAGGTCTACACTCGTTGTGCCTCTATTTAATAGGATGATGGACTTCGTCATTGAGGTAGTGACCTTAAGCAAAAAAGTGGGTGTAATGTAAGAGTACATGCACTAAACAGGATCAAATATGAATACCTTTTGGAAGTGATCACTGATGTTGAGAAGGTATTCAGCACAATTGGTTTATTGTATCCTTAGACCTGAGAGGTTTATATGAATCTATTTATTGTGTACTTGTGCTTTGACTGAGTCATTTGGTGATGATCTTTCTAGGTCAAATATTCCAGATAACGTTGGGTCTTGTACATAATAAATAAGTTTGTATAAATGCTCAATAAGGAATCCACCAGTCTCTTGATGAGGCAATATATTCAATATATCTGTATAAGGTTGGACTAGAAAAAGAATCCATTGGCCAATGATATTTTGTGAAAATATTTTTCGAAATTAATATATATATTATATATTTATTTGTGAAATTGTTTTGGAAACAATTGATAGTCCAACGAGTTACAGATTGTGAATTAAGAATTATATGAGTTAGAGACTTAATCGGTGATATGATTCCGGTCCTATTGACTCATGTGGAATATAGTATGGTGGAAGGATAAATAAACAAATAATTGTTAGTAAAAGGGATTTCACAAATCAATCTCAAATCTCGGGGGAAATTGTAATATGTTGATGGACATGATTACAATTAGTAGAAGCCTAAAATTTGGAATAAAGAATATAAGGGAGTTAATGGAAAAAGAGTTTTTCCATGTGATCCTACGGCTGAAATCTGAGATCCCTAACGATCCTACGCACTATCACAGCTATTTTTTATAAAGGATAGCTATAGATAGATGCCCTGAATGTAATTTAGTCTGAGAGTTGGCCATCAATGACTCAGAAAACCTACACAATTGTGAGCGTGGAAAGGAAGGAGGCATAACACTTATATAAGGATAGCTATGAGATAGTCTGCCCTGAATGACTAATTGTTAGTCTGAGAGTTGGCCATCATGACTCAGAAAACCTACACAATTGTGAGCGTGGAAAGGAAGGAGGCATAACACTTAGGCTACTATTGTGAAATTCTCAAGATTGTGAGATCGACAAGAACCTGAAGATTATTGAAGAATTCTCAGGATTAACAAAGAGAATTGGTAAGTTAATTTTTCGCAGGAAAACTTTCATACAGATCACAGGAAATAATCTCAAAAGGAATACAACTAATAGGAATATTTCCACAAAAATCCTCCGAGGCTGCCCAAGCCGCAACTTTGTGAGCCATCAAATTGGCTGATCGGCGAACATGAGAGAGTTTCCAAGAACGGTCCCGTAATCATCACTACAACAACAGGCTCAATAGGATGGAAATCGCTCGTGTTCCCATTAATAGCTTCACACACAGCAAGACAATCACCCGCACACATTCTGCATAGATGGCTTCCACAATTCTAGGGCTGGCAACTTCATGCGTTTGTGTTGAACACACCGGCTAAAATTTTTTATGAGTTTCATACAATTTTACACTTTGTATGGCTTAGGAGAATCAATGTAAATCTTGAATAGGCGTGAACCCAATTGTTAAGCAAACTAGGAAATTGTAAAAGGAATATGTGGTTTTGTGGTATATATGCATACAAGGCACAACTTCTTTTCTTATTTCTTCCAGTTGGGATTAATTACGTCAGGGAGACCAAATCTATTCACTCAAGGCCATCCATGACAGACGATCCAACTCCCAAAATGGTACCCGCAATATGCATAATGCAAGTTTCACAACCAGCTACCTTAACCAGAAGACAAAAAACAAAAAACAAAAAGGGAAATGCCAGTACCCGTTAACAACGCCATTCACCTTATTTATCTTTAGGCCGAAGCTCAATGCCATGGACAACAAGCCCATTGTTCCAGCCACCGTGTTCATTCTCCCACAAGCGCATCTCAACCACACCATCATCTTCGCCATTGAAGAATTCCCCAATCTTAATCTCTAGCCAATTGTCCTTTCCACAATGTGTACGTCGTCCTTTCGGCCTCAGAGGTACTGTGTACCATTTTGCTTGCAGCAAATAACCAATGGAAGCATTGCCTTCCATCTCATTTCCAGATCTAAGAGACAGCTTTACTGGGTGCTCGAGGTTAAAGGCAGTATATCCCATAGTGTAGACAAAATAAGTGCCAGAAGTTGTATTTGGGGACAGGATTTGCGTCTCAATTTCATCACCAAAAAGAATCTGCCTCCGCGAATCTGCCTGTTTGCGAGCTACCTCTGCGAATTTGCCTGTTTTATACACCAAAAAGAATGCCAACGATTACTATGAAAAGGGTAAACAAGCTCACACACGCAAAAAGAGAGGAAGTGAGACCTGAACCGGGCTGCCAAGCGTAACTGAGCAGCAGAAACCCATTGCCAGTGTTGCGGATCGTCTCCCAATACAATAGTTAAGGCTCTCGTACCCAACATGTAACATTTCTTCTCATTCAATTTATCTATTGCAAAACTCTGTTCGACCACAGTGAACATCATTCAAGCTCTTCTACTATCATGCGACAAACTTCACGTTTGGAACTTCAAGAATGAAAATTGTACCAAGAATTCCTCTCAAAGATCATATCAGGAGTAACGTAGTCAACTTTCGCTTCTCAATATAAAGCGGAAATATTGTGGAGAAAAAATAAGGTGCTTAGAACATTTCAAATGCATTCGTTCTATATTATGATTATCTAAAAGGGTTCCAAACCAAGAAAGATCTTGGTTTTTTTTCCCTTTTCTTTCCTTGGGTGAAGAATAGTTTCAAAGAAGAAGATTTAACGTCCTGTATCAATCTGAGGAGCAAGGTGGGATGAGATGAAATGCCCTAGGCGACCTATTTCGCGAAGTATATGCTCAGAAAAGAACAATTCTTCCTCTTTTGTATATCAGACATTGGGATAATATCTGATTCTTTGAAGCACAATCGACAACGAAATGTAAGAGGGTGATCAGCTTAGAGGACTCTTGACAGATACCTGAGTAAACGTATTGAAGTGTGATCAAGATAGTTATGAAGTCTCGTCTCTTTCTTCTCCTCCTCCTCCCCGTTTCATGTCATAAAGGAAAAACAAGATCCTAAACACCAAAAGGAAATGTCTTTGCTTGGGGAAAAAAAAGTAATGTCTTTGGCTCACCCTGTTCCCGTCGCCTACGAGTATAGGATTACGGCAGAGAGAGAAATAAAGCTTCTTTTTGGTCAATGCATTCAGGGATGATGTTGAGGATTCCCCAGGCGAAACCGATTCAGAAATAATCCGCTGGTAATCCAAAGGCTGAAACCTTTCCACCACAAATTTTGAAGCCGCGACTGAGTTGAAGGCTTTGGACAGTGGCGGAGCCAGGAATACAATCAATGGCGGGGTAAACTCCTAAGAAAAAATGACAAAAAAAATTTTTTACTACGTAATGTAAAAAAATGTCTTAGAGTTAAAATATCAAAAATTAAGGACTAAAAGCACTAAAAATATTAAAATACACGTACCTACTATTTGCTGATACTGAGAGGTGGCAATTGGATCCTACGTGTTTCTGCATCTTCTGAAAATGTTGCAAAATAGCTTCATTCTCAATAGTTTCAAAAATTTCCCTCTCATGTATACTACCATACAATCATTCATCCATTCATCTCCCATCTTATTACGCAAGTCAGTCTTGATAATCTTCATCGCAGAGAACACTCTCTCAACAGTTGCAGTCGCAACTGGTAAAACCAATGCCAACTCAATAAGCTGATAAACTAGTAGATACAAAATATTCTTTCTTGTCTCAACCATCTTCACAGCAAGACCTCAATATCTTGAAGCCCAGAAAAAGCATCATGCTTCTCACATCTCTAATGTAGGTTTCAAGTTGATCTCTAAAACAACCATCAATTGCTGAG
>CM025853.1:2984470-3061285 GCA_003952965.2 Morella rubra | reverse complement strand
CATGGAAAAGGAGAAGGATTGAAGGAATAAGCTGAAATTTTTACAAAAGCCAAGATTCAAGACTCAAGTCCCACGTTGGATTCAAAGCAAAGAATAACTTTCAAATAAATCCCATTCTTAGCTAATGCACATCGAGCAATCCTACTTAATACTCAGGGGATCTCGGTCTGCTCTTCACATGTCGGCAAAAATAGTGTCTCATTAGGTTATCAGTGTTTGAGACCAAAGTAAACGACTGAGTAGACCAACAAAAAAGTTCAAGTACGCCCACACATAAATGCACAACCTACAAGCCGTTATCTAAAATGAGTATCACATGTTTTATAGGCAATATGAGCCCAAATTAAGATTTGTACTCACCCAAAGATATAACATCGCATTACTCATAAAGGGATCTTAGATCACGTAAATCAATACATATGACTAACGGTTTACCTAATCGCATCAATGCAGAGACAATAATGTTTATGTGAGCGAAAGCATTGACGACATGCTTCTTATATAAATTAGGAATGAAATGAAATTCAGTGGAGAATACAAGAAATAAATACACAAAGAAGAAAATGGCAATGGCAATGTCACTGCAGCACGTGGCGAAGGCTTATATGGACTCGCAAGATTATATCACATGAGCACGCGAGGTTTTGGAACGAGTCTAAAAGGCTGTCGACCCAGGTTTGAGGTGACGAAAACCTCTGAATCACTACTTATTGAGATCAAGAGACTTGCTTAAGAGCCATGACCGAACATTCAAAGATAACTAGATAATCGCGTTGTGGGTACATAATGGGCAATCCGGCGTGGAGGAGCTAAGAGGAGAGGCTGAGAGGGAGTAGCTGAGACTGGGAGAAAGAGATGCGCTGCCCGCTGCCGTCGTCGTCGCGTGTGAGAGTAGAGAGGAGAGGGATGAGAGGATCAAAGGAGCTGGGCTGGGCTGCTTGGGCTTAAGGGGGGCGGGCTGAGTTATCTGGGCTGGTAAGGGGGGCGGGCTGAATTTCAATAGCCTTAAAGGGGGTGGGCCTTTAAAAAAAAAAATGTGCGTGTAAAAAAATTTTTTGGGGGGAGCCAACCGGGGCAATGGCCCCTGTTCGCCCCCCCATCGCCTGTGCTGCAGCTTCTTTCTCTGTTATGAAAGCGCACCATAAGTTGCCTCATAATCATCTCCAGCATGGTAAGGATTGGTTTGTCTCTCGAATCCTTGATCCAAGAGTTAAAGCATTCCGCTAAATTGTTCAAGAGCATGTCGCTCTTGCAGAAATGTCTGAATGCGTGACGGGACCACATTGCCGGGTCGATCTTAGCAAGATACTGATATGCAGTGGGGTTCATTTTCAGTAGATCATTCATATAGTTGTTAAACTGGATTTCATTGGCTGCCCTTGCAGCCCCCCACAAAACATCCTTTTAAGCCTTACCAGTGTACCCTTTGCTCTTGAAGTTTGCATGCAAATGTCTTACACAAAAGTGATGTTTTACACTTGGCATCATTTCCTCAAATGTGTCCAGTAGCCCCTATACATTGAAGCAATAAAAGCAGCTTGAAAATGGAGTAATTTTAATCATACAATATAGTATGCATAAAGTCATTGGCAACGGAGTATAACAAGGGTCATAACTCGATCCAAATTCATGATTTTATGTTTTAGGCCAGACGAATTTTATATATTGGCATTGAAGGGATATTCAATTGAAGAGAGTATGTCAATAACTACTAATACTAACAGAAGGCCAACGTTATAATAATCAATTTACTGGGTAATAAAGTACAATACAATGACAAAGGAAAATACTAGCACATATCATTCACGAGATACTTAGTGTTAAACTAAATTAGCTAGGATCGAGATGAATAAGTGGCTAACAAATAACTTGCACTGAGTTATGAAGATATAAAACTAGAGCATATAACGCAAGAAAGCATTGGATAGTGAGAGTGGTATAATGGTGGTACAGCTGATACGAAGATGGAAATTTTCAACACAGAAATTGATTTAGATCCAAAAAAACTTGTATGAAACATGAGAAATGATGTAAGGATTGTGAGATTAGGGAGAGATTGAGAGCGAGCCTGAGATAATTCGATTAATAGAGAGAAGTACTAAAAATGATATAGGTGATAGGTTTAGATTAAAAAAAATTAGTGGATGTCCGGCTCACTGACAGTATGATGAATTTTCTCTGCTGTAATAGTCAAATTCACGTAATATAACTTTGTTGTTTTTAGTGACAAGCATACTTTGCGCACATATCTTCTTTAGCAAATAAGTAAGAAACGTAGATTGGAAATATAATGTACGTGATATAAACATATTTAAACTGTCAGAAAGAAAGTCATGTGCGCTATAATGGCATAATATCTAATAGAGATGTGGACTAAATTTAACGCCTACAGCTCATAATTATTGGAAAAAGTGAATATTAATAAGTACATTGGAAATTACTAAGGGATTAAACTTACTTTGACGGTCAGAATAAAAGTCAACTACATGTATCATCGACGAATCAATGTGATGTAAGTGTCGAGAATATCAATCCACGAATCGGTATCAACTTACTTTCTCGGTAACGATGGATAAGTTATTGGAACTACCTATATCATTTGTTGAGTGATATAGAGAATTCATCTATCTCAGAGAAAGTGTTCCAAGGAGCAATTTGCACCTGACGCTAAAAGAATTATCTTGGATGTCAAGAAACTCTGTAGATGTAGCTGACAATTGGACGGCACGTGACAAAAGGCAAATAAAATGATGTAGTGAACCTATATTAAATTGGGACATTTGGAGCTATCTGGCAATAGTATAATTGAACTTCTCGTGAAGCTAGCAACAATGCAGTACAACTTGAAATAGGTTCCTCTCTCACTCAGAGCACGAAAACTGTCAGTTGTCATGTGAATTCATCGACGAGTTGAAGTGATTATTATAAAACCATAGAAAAGGATAATAAACAGAAGAATATTTCGGATCAAGTAACGTAGACTATTTATTAGTATGTCACATAAACACCTGATAGCTGATATGGCAAGAATGTTAGCATTAGCTTATGAAACCGACTCAATTAATAAATTTGGGTAACTGCTTCTTTTGTTTATCCAGAAATCACAATGAAGTATTGATTTTGTGTTGTATCTTCTAGATATTAAAAAAATCTCTAGCAAATAAGTATCCAATCTCCGAATGAAGTCAATAGGCATCAGCAAAATATATGGTTGTCCATGAGGGCGGCAGCAAGGGAAATAGTGTCTAAAGGACGAACACAAAGTAGCAAATATCATAATTTGCCCATATTAATAGATAATAATTGATGCTACAACAATTTTGAATGCCGTGAAGTTCGGATGATCTTAAGATCTAGAAGAGAATGCTTTATGTATATTCATGATACAATAATAATTGAGAAAGAAGAGATGCAAGGGACAATAAAATCTACAACCACATCAGGAGAAGGAAAAATAAGAGAAAGAAGGCAGGTGCATACTTGAAATCTCCTGGAGAAACTCTTGCGAGTCGGCAACCTGACGTGGCTCATATCGACAACTTACTAAGACTCAAAGGCACGTATCTTGAACCCAGAATATGTGAGAGCTTGCGGTTTTTGGAAACTGGATATTGGGACATACGTCCAAATCTTCATGTGCCCAGCAATCAACTTCAATGTCGAGATAGTATAGGGTTTTATTCACGAAATCTAGCTAGAAAATCATGGAAAAATGCTCAAGATGGAATCTTAACACTCGCTCACCATATGTCCTTCTCCTATTCATCGCCTTCTGATGCTTCACAATATAATCGTTGGTCACTGATGCATACAGATCAAGTAACTTATACGTCATGTCTTATGCTACTACAGACATATATGCGATATGCTATAAAAATTAACAATATCGAGGTAGTTTCTCTGCAGGGAGTTTAGCGAGCCAGGGCAGCCAAGAACTCAATTTCTGGCACGAGAATGAATGGTGCGAGGAAAGTTATCGATCTAATATATTGCCACAGGCTTTCGTTCATTCGAGCAGTTGACATAAGGTGTCATCATCCTACTGCATCTCTTGTTGATTGTATCGAATGATGAGCAAGCGAGAGGACACGCACTCGGTAAGGAGCTACTGCGAGTCTTGAATAGAATCAGACAGGAGTGCTGCTGTGCAATTAGTTTCTAGACATTCTCGATTCTCTATTAGCGAAGTCTGCGAAAATCAACTTACACAAGCGATAGAAGATACTGAATGTGGCCAATCAATTAGCTTCGGCAAAAACGTACAGAACATATCTGGAACAAGCTTCTCTCATATTACGAGTCTTAATCACACTGATCCTCTAATACCAGTCTTAAAGCTTCTTCTCACATTATTCACAGCTCCCTTCGACACTATTTATAAATCTCAAAGACTCAAATACAGGTCCAAAATTTTATTGCGTATCTTTCTAAGTTATCACATTGAAAAAGCTTTTATAGTTTGGGTGGGTGGAGGTGAAGGAATGTCAACTAAAACAGCTTTGTCAACCCAATGCTGTAAATTTATAAGATATAAACAGTTGTTACGAGGTTATCTTGTGATATGGTCTAACTGTTTCAGTCAGAATATGTATTCACTGGGCTCTAGTCGAGGATGGATATATAACATGAGAGAGAAAAAAAGAGACAGAGAGACGTAGTATCAAGATTAAGACGTAGTATACATTGTAAATGTGGACCGTAGACATAGAAAAAACTGAGTGTAACAGATTCATTGTTTTCGAGAAGAGTGCCGTACTGAGTTATGCCGCTCGTCGTAGCACTAAGTAATCCATAATCCCAAATAATGTGATACGAGCTTGGATGAAGTTATGATATCGAGAGTTTCAGAGACCTCGCGCTGACTCTAAATAGGCACGCCTTAAATCTTATATTAAGAAAAATGGTAAGGAAATAATTACCGCGTCTTGCACAAGTTAACAAAACATGAACTAGGACTAAGATCTCTCATACTTTCATATTGTTACATAGTGAAGAGAAATAAAAATAATTTCGAATCAATTTTGTGAAAATAATTATTTCAGACAAAACAAATTTAATTATTAATTTTCTATTTATTATCATAATTAATAGAGTAAATTGAAACACATAATATACAAATTATCATCACGGGTCGGGAACAAATATATCTGCATTATGCCTAAAATAGGGAGATATTTTAAATATACAAACTAATATTGAAGAAAATTCTCACTTATTATCATCATATATCATTTGCATATGTTTATATGAACAAATAAAAAGGTTATATTTTCATTAATATAACAAGAATATATTGAGATATTTGTGAATAATGTAAGGATCTAAAATTAAATAATAGACGGATAAATAAAAAAAATAATAATTAAATTTGTAAAATGTCAAGATTTATATAATTAAAGGATGTAAAATATATGAGGTAAATTCATAGTTAGTCCCTTATGTTTGGATAAAAAAAAGTTGCTATCCTTATTTTTCAATCCAACAAAGAGACCCATAACTTTCAAAACCTATCAATCTTCGCCGCCCCCCTATAAATTACGTTAAATCAAAACGGAAAAATATAAAAAATGACCAAAAATGCCCTCCAAAATAAAATTATTAAAAAATTAAAAAAACTCATTAAAAATAAAAAATGATATATTTTTTAAAAATAATATTTTAAATAAAACTATTGAAAATCTATTTCAATAATCTATTTTTTTAATTTATTTTAAATTTATATTATTTTATTTATTTTTTAAATTTAGTATTGGAGGTGCATTTCGATCATTTTGCACGATTTTCCGTCGGACTTAACACCTGATTTAGACGGGGGGTGAAGATTGATAGGTTTTGAAAGTTATGGTTTCAAATTGTTGGATTGAAAAATAAGGGTAACAACGATTTTTGCTCAAATATAGGGGGCTAACTATGAGTCACAATAACTTTCTTATAAAAAAATAAAACATAATCATATTCTACTACTTATTCAGTTAGTGATCATTATGTATATTACGACGTGCCAACCAAAAAATGTAGACTTAATGTTAGTAGCGACTTCAATCACTATAATAACGCGACTATATCAGTATAATTGGTGAAGCGAGCTAGAGACTTATATTTAATGATAATTGAATATAAGCAGTTTTCTTTAAACGTCCTACTGGATGCTGACAAAAATCCAAGATACCAATTTCATTTTTCTAAATAGGAATAAAGAGCACGAAATCATAAACAAACAGAGCAGCAAATGATCCATGGGTACAAGCAAGGAATCAGTGGTAACTTAGTAAGCAGCATTTACAGTACTGACACAATAATTTCTACTGTGAAACATGATCCAATAAGTTAATAATGTCACACTAATTTAGTGCACAAACCTACAAATCTAGCTAGAAAATTAAAGTAAAAAAAGCAAGTAAAGGCTTGACTATAAGGGTTTAGTTACGATGTTATTTGAACAACTACTATAGTCAACCTTACTAAGAACATTATACTATAAGAAATAGAAGAGAGACCGCCACGAGGAGTATTATTATATATAAAATTATATAGAGAGAAGAGACACAGATAGAGTTAGAAGTAGTAGAGGGGAATTTGAGAGATGTGTGAGTAGGATCAGAGGAGAGGCGCATGTTAGTACAAAGCGAAGGCTAAAAAGCGGACCTTCCTTTATAGTCATCACACTGAATTTCTTTACAGTAGTACTTAGGTTAAGGTCGAACACATTTGGAAGATTTTAGGTGATAGAGTAGATTTTTGTGGCTCGGGAATGTTATGGGAAATACAGAGGAAGCAGTAATAGAGAAGGATAAGAGAGAGGTTAGTTTCCTTAATGTACCGTGTTAGATACGAGAGATGGTAATAGATTCGACACGTAGAAGTGATGACCACAACATGAGAGGAAGTGAGAGGAGGAATCATAGGAGTAGGCATCATATTAGGTAAGCGTGAGTTATGTTAGGTCGTTTGTCCTTTTTTGTTGGTTTTGATAATAGTACGGAGCACTTGTGTTTTTGTCTTTAATTCACGTAAAGTATAGCAAAAGTCTTTTGAGAGTTTTCAAAAATTATTTGATATTGGCCGCCAAAAAATTCATAGCATCGCTATAGCAAGGCGCTGTTTTCAATCGCTTTAATGTGTGCCATTTTAGTTCGGCGTGCGCTGTGCTAGGGTGGCAAAATAATCGTGAGTGACGTGGAAAGATGTCTTATAAGGTGGATTTCTATCGAGGGTTAGCTTAGAGGAACGGATTTGGACTCAGGGAGAGGAGCGCTTTGTAATATAAAGAGCATGTAAACCACTATAGTGTAGGAGCTTTATACGATTTGATGAAAAAAATTTGATTAGGGATCAATTTGTTTCCACACGAAACTAACAGGAGAACAGAAATAAGGTTCTAATTGACTTTATCTTGTTTTTAAATGATATTTATTGAAAGGAGTAAAAATTTGAATGTGGCTGACTAAAGGTCGAATAGACATTCGATTGGTAGAAAGAGCTATGCTAACGGATAAAGAGGAAATTCCAGTATTCAACGAACTGAAGTCTCAATGTCCAGAGAGCCAAGTAAGCCATAGGAAAGCGAAAAAGAAAGATAGCAAGGAACATATACTGACATAGTAATTTCAGTTTAATTTCCTCACAGGCCCAACATGGTTATTTCTGTTTTCTTAAAATTCACGTTTAGCAAATGAAAATTTTCAAAAAATTTGGTATTTGTGTGAAATTTAGGTAGACTTATTAGTAGAGTGTGTGAAAAATTTGAAGACTATAATCGATGTTCAAAAATTGAGAAAGAGAGAGAGTCTAAGGAGAGAGAAAGAAATAAAGGAAAATGAGTATATTATTATGATGGTAAACATATGAATAAAATGATCTTAACAGACTTAATGACAAGTACTTTTTAATGGTGGAGGGAAGCGATAGATATACAATTTATGATAATCAAAAGCTAGCCATAACAGGAAGAGAATGAGACGAGAGAATTAGGAGAAGTGACAATAGTATAATTCAAACTCATCAGTATGTACTAACAATGAGTAGTAACAGACAGGAGAGTGATGCGAAAGTTTGAATAAATGGAGATAAGAATTAACCATAAATCGAAATAAAAAACTGTCAATACTAGTCTTCAAATGTGGAGGAGAGAAAATACCATTCTATGAATTAATGGTCCTTTGATAGGTTAGACAGTCCGGAAACAAACATCTGGAAATAGCTATGCACATCAAGATAAGGGATAAAAGCGAGTCTTTATAAGAGTCATCATAACAGCTAATTAGTATAACAGAGATCCACAATTCTGACACGAGAAGCACTAAATGCTTGGACTATCATGTTGATATAAATGGGTGTGGTATACATAGTCTAAACATAAGACATCGAGTCCTGAGAATGATAATATTTCTCAAGTACAGATTAAAAATGGGGAGATTATAAGGCAAAAAGCGGAACCTATGTTAAGTGATACTTACGGGCACAGACGACTAAGAGCAGTGCATAGCATGCAATTCACTCATCTCAGTGGACTTCAGAGACATTTTGTAAAGCTCCCTCAGCTTTTCTGCATCTCCAGACCTATTGGATGCAACATTCGGTTGGGTGGAGGGAGAAGACTTGTTTGCACTCGCTGATATTGTCATGGCCAACATTTTCTTCAAAAGCATCTGCAACTCTCTCCAAAATTTTGCATGTATCTCAGGATAGTCGGTTCTGGAAAAGTCTGAATCCTTATCTGATACATGGCGTCCTTCAAGCATGCGAGATAGAGCTGATTCTAGCATCTAAAAAACAAATGCAATATATGAATATTTCCCAACATCAGAGTAAATAACCAGCCCACACATGTTCCAGGACAACATGGAATGACTCTTTGGGTATATGATGCTTACTGAATCTCATCCAATTATAGAAAGGGATGCTTGATACTGATGACGAGGTGCATGAGAGAACCAAGTACAGAAAAGTATCCACTCAAATTTGCTAATCAAGAACTGCATAAGACTCTGTATAAAATGCTGAGGCACTATCAAGAAGTACTTGCAACTTCCACATAGTCTCAGCCAAAAGAGATCTAAACATCATGGTCCCCACACCATCAGAAAGTCATTTGAGAATAGTCATTTGAACAACAGTAAAAGGATTAAACATCCTAAAATGCGCTGTGAGAAAAATAAAATTATCATCATAAAATGTGAACTCAATTATTTCTATATCTTTTATTGTTATGTCTGTCCTTTTTTTTTAGTGCGTATGACTTGGAGCCAAGAGCGACCCCTTGACCACCCGAATCTAAGCAGAGAGCCTTCAGCATTATCATTTCTGCTTCCTTGCTATATTTTCACGGGGGAGGGAGGGGGTTGTTAGTAGAATAGAATAGGCTAACTCAATTATCTAATAGTGACAAGGAAGCTAACTTGATGTTTTATGACCCACAGGAGTAACATCTGAAGCCATTGTGCCAAAGATTGAGTGAATTTAGAGAGGGAAAGATAGGAATACTAGGCTCTCCTCTGACCAAACAAATAAGTATAACCAGAAACAAAGAAGTCCAAGAACGTACTGCATTTGAGCGTAAAAGCGCCGAAAGACTTAATGAAAGAGCCGATCTCTCTATGAGAATTTTCAGGTACATGGTGGGATGCGTTTGGGGGCCATAAAAATCCATGGCTCTTTGCCAGTTTCTCTCAGCCAAGGAAGCATACTGCTTGACCCGTTGGAGAATGCTGCTTTCACCTTTAGACATGTTGCTTTCCTTATGATCTGACTCCAAAAACTTTAAACAACAATCCCTTTGGTAGCAAGCAAGCTGAAAATAAGCATATGCGGCTTCCTGTTTCCGCAATTCACCAAGTGATTCATACACCGACAATGCTTCCCGTATGGCATCATTGGCAGAAATCTCATGCTTTCTCAATTCCTTTCTTGATTTTCTGACACCAGTACCGGCATAACCTACAAATTTATCTTCCAAGGCTCCATTTTCATAAACTTCTGCAGAAACATCTTCTTTTGCCAATAGCATACCAAGCCTCAGATATGTATGGGCAAATTGTGTGAGAACCTCATTCCTCAAACCACTAGTCACAGAGTCACCCCCTTCAGCAATAAAATTCAGTTCTGACTTTGCTGCCCCATAATACCTCAGTGACTCGGTATATTCTAGTTTTGCAGTCTTCAGAGCTTGGTTGTATGCATTGCGGAAAATTGTATGTATTTTGAGATCTTCAATCTTTGATACCATCACTTCAGCCAATGCCCGTCTGCCATGTGCCAAATTGCAGTTAATTAAAATAATGTTGGGGTGATCAGAAACTTCCCTGAATGCATTTATAGCATCTGCAAAAGCAACTTCAGCTTCGTTCAATTCTTTCCTTTCAAGCCTGTTTCGACCCAGCTCATTGCACACCCACCCTTTCTTCTTGAAAACAGATTGTAGTTCTTCTGAACCCCTTGGAAGTCCACCCAATGCCTTTCTAGCTTCTTCATAACAGCTTAGGGCAGCTAAAAGATTATGCTCTGTATCTCTAACTACAGGACCCCCGAGGAACTTAAATATGCCCCCATTTTTCACTTTGGGTGTTTCTCTAGAAGCTATTTCCATTTGAGAGGTCACTGTGGAGCCTATGTCTCGCATCTCCAGGAAACCCTCCACCTTCTTAGTATTAGTTTCCAAAGTTTGTACTCCAGTATCATTACTAGAAGAAGCTTCTTTTAGGCTTTCATCACCTCTGTTGTGCTGTAGATGCCCACCATCAAACCTTTTTCTAGTGTCCATTTGGTGATGAACATGGTCATCTCCAGGGTCTCCCAAAAGTGAGTGGGATGTGCTCTTAGCATATGATTTCTTTGTGTGTTTTCTGCCATAACCTATTGAGTGCATATCTGCTTTGCTACTGCTAGCACTGCTACCACTGCTTGCCCTGTCACTCTGGCAACTGCAATTTACCAAGGAACATGAACTGCAACTCTGATTACACTGACCCAGCTTCTTCTTAAGCCTTTTAACTTCCTTCACCACCTCAGAAGAGATTCTCAACTCCCTAATATTGGATGTCCTCTCTGCTTGTATTGAGATCTCCTTACCATACATTATATGGAACTCAACATAAACATCTCCAACTAGTGTCCATGCCCTGGCCCAGAAGAGATAAATGGAAGAGTATTGCTCAAAAGTAAGAGAATCATATGTAAAGCTGGATTTATCATCTTTCGCATTGCCACTGTATGATCTTGTTTTTTCATTTCTTTCACTGAATTTCTTCTGCAACGAAGAGCAACTGATCATTGAAGAAATGAACCTCGTATCTTCAAGATGCTGAGGCATCGATCCATATATAGAACATGCCAATTCTACAACTTTTAATGCCTGATGCAACTGACGATCCTCTTTATAAGCTTGACCAAGTGCCAAATACGATTCTCCAAGTAAAAGAACAAGTTTCCACAACTTGTGGTCCAATTTTGACGTTGGAAGCCATTCCCGAATGTCACAGACTTCAATACATTCAGCATCACCACATCCACAAACAGAGAAACTAATAGATGAAGGCAGTGTATCATTAGTTCGATTCCCTTTATCCACCAGATCTGGTTCAGTGCTCTGCAGTTGGCGCATCCATCTGAGAGACTTGATAGCCTGAGAAACATGATGTACCGCAGCTAACTTCGAGGAAATGGGATCAGCAACAGTTTGAACAGATGTTGGAGAGACCTTGCACACTGCTAAGCTTTCATCACCACAGGAACCTAGGACAAAACTTCCTTGATCTCTTAATTCTGTGTCACCTCCTGCTATCAATTTTCCAGAAGCAGATAGATTTGCCTCCAAAGTCATCTTGACAGAATCCTCTAATACTAAATCTTTAAAAGTTTGTCCATCTTGATATGGTTTGTGCTCTGCAACTAAAGAGGAGACTTTTTCATGCACAATTGATTCAGAGATGCTACTTACAAAGTCCGAGGACTCCTCCTCGGCATCAATCACTGTAACTTCACATTCTACAGGAAGAGATTCAGATGTTAAATCCAGATCTTCATCAGAATTTAAGATGAGCCTCGCAAATTGTTCATGGGCAAATGCGCGCACAACCTGTTTGGCAATAATACAAACTGTAAATGCAACTATTTTGTCTAGCTACCGCAATTATAATAAAAGCACTGACAAAGAAGAGGCAACTGGTACATTGAAAGTAATACTATAAACATACCAGATGATCTGGCTCATCTAGAAAATCCAAACATTTTCTAAAGAACCTCACACATCTGGCCCTATTATTAGGAGCCTGCAGCAAAAAAAAAGTAGTTTAGTAAGAGATACCAAGATTGTACAAGACAACATATGAAACAAAACAGTCTATCTCTTCCACACCATTGAAAGCGAAAGTCTGTGAGCGATTCGGTATAGGAGAGTCCCTAATGAATACAAGGAATCACTCCGTCCCCTATGCAACAGAGAAGGCAGGGAGCTTGAGGCATCATCACAGTCATTGGAAGAATGGTTCTTGGGAATAACAGAAAGATCAAAAAGTTGGATCACATCTTCACCCGCACTTTTATAAAGCTGCAGAAATTGAATTGGGACAAAAAGAACAGGTTCACTAACAATTTAAGAGTCAACAGATGAAAAACCAACTGATATCAAACAGACCACCATGAAATTGGAAAAAAGCTAAGTTTTAGAAAATCAATTGAGAAGGTAATAAGGATATGATCTTTTCCAGTTAATACACCTCATATATCTCAATTTTGAGTGAAGAGATATATTTAGATATCATCATCACACAAGACAAACTGACTAAGAGATTCTCTCGAGTCTATGATAGACAAACCAAATTCTTCTACAAAGAGGCGTCTCTGCCATATTTACCTAGCAGAAGTTGATATCCTGGGTACAAGATTATCCCAGATT
Source organism: Morella rubra (assembly GCA_003952965.2). NCBI lineage: Eukaryota > Viridiplantae > Streptophyta > Magnoliopsida > Fagales > Myricaceae > Morella > Morella rubra. The sequence goes on along the minus strand of CM025853.1, from coordinate 3,048,393 downwards.
GAAAATATGTATAAGTATGGTGCTATTATTACAAAGATACATTGTCAGCTTCATCTTTTCAACAAGTATCAGTATTAATCTCATTGTAAACAAAAATATGTACGCTTCTCTTCAATGAAGATCATCATCCTCTGCCCAATTTCATTGTTTTTGCTATCCTATTGTTCCAATAGTCAATTTATTTCTTTGACACATGAGAACTTTTTTCCTGAACTTTTAAAATTCCCTTAGAATTTTTTAAAGATAAAAAATTGGAACTTTTGGGGGATCAGCTACCACTGCATCAACAATAATTCAAGAATATTCATTCAAATCTGAGTTGATTCTTGTTTATGCTTGGGAATAAAGCAAGTTCCAAAAAATCTTCTTTTTTTTTTTTTTGTGATAATGCAAGTTCCAAAAAATCTAATGCGATGAAAAGTTTCCAATAATCAAAGTCAGAAGGATGAGTTATTGGATACATTCAGATTTTGAGCATGTTATGCAAGGAGATAGTACTTTCATAAAAAAAATAAAGATGAAAGCCAATTTCTGGCGTCACATCCAGGGTAGAGCATCTGTTTTAAGGTATCTCCCATTTAAAAGAAAGGAAACATAAATAGATCACAACAGTACCAATAAGCACCAGGATCCTGCTTGCAGTTTTCTTGAAGGAACCTCAAAACAGAAAGGCCGTTTTGCTGGACGACATGAGGATGAAAAGCAGGAGTGCCATCCTCGGAGACTCCCTTCACTAGAAATATATCATCTGTTTTCAGAAGCTCATAACCTTGAACAACACCATCTTGATGATAACAGATAGCCAATTCAGGTACACTGGCCATTACATTATCAAGCCAAGCTTCTAGCCATGTTAATGGAGTGACCTGTCAAAACATGGATGGAAAACATGATGAACATACTTAATCACAAATATGGAGACTAGACTCGGAAGTTCACGCCCACCTTTCGTGAGACATCCCATAAATGCAAGCTCACAGCAACATATTTTTCATTACTGAACAGAAGCAAGTCACTTCCCAAAAGCATTCGGTAATTGTGAAACTGCCAAAACAAAACCCTTAGAAAACCATCATGACCAGCTCTTCTATGTTTTTCAGACTCCTGCATTGAGCTCCTGGGTTTCTCACCAACTTGTGAAGACTTTTTGACAGGATCACGCCCTTTACTTCTATTATTCTTCTTACTTCCCCAAAAGAACTCATCTTGCTTGACTTGAGGGTATTCAGAACAACAATTGAATCCTTCATTGTGACCAAAACTATCACAATTTCCCACAAACTGAGTTCTATTTCCTCCAGGAAGAACAGAAGAGTCTGATTGCTCAACTGATGGGACATGATGAGTTGGAGGACAATCGCAAGCCTCCATTCTAACTGAATGCATGGCAAAATTCAAAAATAAAGAATCTACAGATTTCGACTGAGTGCTATGTCTTCTGATCAACTTTTCTCCCTCTTCAACGTCAGGCCTGCCCTTGACAACACAGAATTGACATAAGAGCCCGATCGTATTTCAGGAACTCAATGCTCAGCAGTCGTTGACTCTTGAAAATTTAATGCCTAAGGCCTAGAAATCCCAAGAATTGACATGCTTATTTTTTAAAAATATACATGAAATGTGATGGCCCGTATATTTCGGACAAAATTTACTTACAACAAACTTCAATTCGTTAAAATAAAAGAATTTGTGACCAGCACGGTTAGCATTTATAATTGATGAAGCAAAAAATTAACGGCAAAAGCCCACTCCATCAGTAATAAAACAAATAACATGATGAATTACATTTTTATTTGAAATTGAACACTATATTGTACTGTACTGAGAGTTGGCATTCTCGGGAATCCTCAAACAAATAGAAAAAACTAAATGGTGCCCACCGACAATTCTCACCTAGAACTCTGTTGTGACAAACAAGCCATGGTAAAATATAATAGAACGACAAATAAAGCAGTGTGTATAAATACCCACCCAGCATTCAAAACCAGAGTCTGTCCAACGCGATGAACGGCAATTGATAATCGTGCTTTGGAATATGGCATTTTAAAGATCTGCTTCAGAATGTCAGCTGGAGCAATCACATCTATCTCATCCCCATACTCGACCAAACCAGAAACTGCAAGGGCCTCACATTTCCTAGAAAGATTTGATGTAACAGCACCACCTTCCCAAGGTAAATCTGCCAAGGAGGAAAAATTTAAATGATTCAGTAAAGAAGCAACTTGGATTATTAAAGGATCATCTAAATGCTGTCTTTGTTAGCATGACAGTTCAAACACCACGTAATAATATCAGCAACATTACAGAAAGAACATTTAATTATCAAAAAAAAAAAAAAAATTACTGAAAACACACAAAAGACTCACTCAAACTTCTTGCCCAACCCCCTCCAAAAGGCAAAACTTAGGAAGCATTAACTTAACCCTCGCTAAGTTGACAACGCTAGCACATTCTCCAAGAAAAATTACTGATGAAGAGCGCAAGTTGGATCTCACTGTTACACTTGTTAAAATTAGCTCCTGCAGAGGCAAAAGATCCCACTTATAAAAGGGGAAGCAATAAGTATGGAGCTAAGGGTTGGCGCCTAATGGTGTTTGAGTACCAAAATTTTGGCCATCCCAAAATTTTGGTCTAATAAAATAACTATAAATAATCTCTTTTTCCCTATCAAATCATCTCTTTCCATTATAATAAACATAAAAAATTCATTAAAATTATCTCTCTTCACTTTTTCACCAACTCCCACAAACCAAAATTTTGGTCTGCAAACGCCTATAACTGATGCGGGACTCAACTTCATACAGAACCAGAAGATGTTAGTGGTGGAGATTGCACATGTTCCTGGAGGGCTATCACAGTTATTTAAGCCCAACTGGAACTTTAAGCAAAGAATCAGGCTTCTCTTAATATCTTTGAGTTGGATATTGATGATGATCTCACTAGAAACTAACGATATCCAGCTGCCTAGTGTTTCTGGAGTTTATAAATCTGTAGATACTCATCAGTTTGTAGATGCTTTCAAGGGAGGTAGATAATTAGCAGGCACCCAAGAAAAAACACATTATTTAAGTTAGCAAGGCCGAAATTACAACAAACAAAGATTCATAAGAGGATTAGGCAATAAAGACACGAATCCTGAGTTTAAATGCCTTCTGCACAGAGAATTCCCAAAACCAAGAGAATTTAATGATGTCCCATGCTGAGAAGGTCGAGGCCAGAAAGAACACAGAACTGACATTTTGTGGGTGATTCAAGCAAAGACGTGTGTGTATCTCAGTCCTAAATGAGAAAGCACAGGAATTCAAAGAGAAACATATGTTACTGCAAAACGTATAAAAAATGATGTATCAAATAAATTCTTTAAGTAAGCTGCAAGAATGCACTATAAAATGCAAAGAAGAAGAAATGTGCACCTCCAGTAGCCTCGGACTGCACAGCGGCAGGGGGAAGAACCTTGTCCGGAAAATTCGAGAGAACCGGAGGCGTATTGAGATCCGTCTCCGTGGGAAGCATCCGATACCGCGGAGCACTCACTCTTTTGTCAAAACGAAAAGCAAAATAAAATTAGACAAACTTCTCAACAGCCAAAAGGCTCAAGCGCAATAATGAAAGAAAAAGCACAAAGAAAGAGAAATTACGTTTGGCTTGAGGGGACGAGAGCGGAGGAATTGAAAGCGTGGAAGGATTTGTCCGTGGGAACGGGGATAGAACCGCAAAGGAAACCGACGGGTTTGGGCCGAACGACTTCAAGCCTTCCCACGCAATGGCACTGAAGGTCTCTCTCCAACTTCGCCATGGGGTTTTCCGTTTTCGCTTTCGCTTTCTTCGAATTTGGTACGGTACCTTTATCTCCAATGGAGGAAATGAACTTTGTCTGATATTAGAATAAATGCCTCAAAACCAGTTGAGCACGACGAAGGGCGGTGATGATCTTCTACTAGACATTTCTAAACGAGGGAAGCTGTTTGCTTTGCTACTAGTGCAATTAGAGTGAACTTTTTTTTTTATTTGGATAAATATATTTCTTACTTAAATTACACCCTAAATTATTCACTTTCACGTATTACTAGCCAAATTTATATTAAAATAAGGATAACGTCCATATACATTTTATATATGTTCATATTTAATCAAATCTGTTTTATCAATTCATTAAGTCATGGAAAAAATTATTTTTATTTTCAAGAGTAAAAAAATCTCAAATTTTATTTAATTTGATAGAAAAAAATTTGATGAAAGGTGTAAAATGTTAATATTAATAATTTGATAGTATAATGCGTCAAAACTAATAATTTATAATTCAATGCATCAAATTTTCTATAATTAAGATATGAAAAGTATATTTATAGTATTTTTCTATTTTTTATAAATTATTTTGTTTAATATTTTTTATTTTATCAGATGTCTCCCAATTATATTTATGATTTTTCTATTTATAATTTATTTTTAAAAATTATAAGATTTTTTTTATAATTTTATACTGATCTTTTAAAAATAATCTTGTTATTTTTCTGTGTTTAAGTAATGTTTTTATTGTATGAAATCCATGTGTCGATTCCTAATTTTGCCTGATATATTTAAATGTGGCAACGTCATTAACTTAGTGCTTAGGAGTAAAAGTTTAGTAAAATTTTTAAAAGAGTTGGTAAAAAAAAAGAATGAGAATGAAAAATTTGAGAAAAAAAAAAAAAAAATTGAAAAAAATTGTAAAAAAATTAATAGAGAGAAAAATTGTAACGATAATAAAATTTTAATGTTAAAATTTTAATTTGACAAATACTATGTAAATCGACGTCGTTTTAACGAATTGCTAGGGAGAGATCGACATGTCACGAATACCTGACTATAATGATTAATTTTTTTTTTTTTATAATCAAACAAACCGAATTATAACTGCCATTAACGTGGCTCAAAAAACCAGTATGAAAAGGTAACAACAAAGGTAAACTATGAAAAGGAACAGGGCCATGTCTGCACTTAGCAGCAGCCCAATGCGCCACTCGGTGTGCCATTTCGTTGTGCTCTCGAGGGGCCCGCACATAACTCCAGTTAGGGTGCTCAGAAAGCATTGATGGGATTTTGAGAATAATATCGGAGACAGGGCCCTCAACAAGTCAACATCCAGCTCCTGCTGATTAACAAGCTGGCAGGCGATCAATGCATCTCCTTCAATAAAAATAATGATTAATTTGTTAGACTTTTAAGACTTCAATGGTAAATCTTAGGAACTAATTTATCACAAGTTTAAACCACATCAAATGTTAGTATATTAACTTTAATTTTAGACTGATTTAGACTTTTTGCATAATTATTTAGCATTTGTGTATCAAAAATTTTATTTTTACAAACATATATCAAAATTTTACTTTTATTTTTATCTCTCATTCATCAATTCTAATACCACCTCTTTTTTAACCAATAATTTTATTAAAAATTTACATCAAAACATTATGTTAGTGTTACACACTGAGTTTTTGACACAAGTCTAGTTTTGACTTTTGAGCATGTGGTAAATAAAAAAAGGGCACATTATTTAAATAGTCCGTGTGGTTTCACTTTCATAGAAATTGACCCTTGTGGTTTCAATTTCAACGATTTAGTCTCTGTAGTTACCAATATGATACACGAGATCCCTTCATACACATATGTTAATCCCTTGACAGAATGTGAAGATATGTCAGCATTGTCTAAGTATCTAAAAATTGGATATATCAGTATATTTCGTTAGGAGAGTAACGAGAGTGTGGATAGAGAGACTCTGTGCATCATATTGGTGACCACAATGACTAAATCATTGAAGTTAAAACTACATGGACCATTTGAAATTATGCCAAAAAGAATTATTATCCTCTCTAATTTATTGTCGAAATTAAACCTTCGAATTCAAATAAATATAGACTATTGTGTGGTCTCTGAAACATTTAATATTACCTGTATTAATTATAGAATAATGTAAACTTTCTATCATTCAATGCATAATATATCTAACTCTATTTAAATTATATGGTCAAACAAATTATAAAGTATCTCTATCTGATAAATAGAAGATAGACACATTTGAGCATCAAAAATGAATTCCAACCCCATATGATTCATAAAGTCAAAATTGTGACACGGGTGACGGGCGGCATAGTATCTCCGATGCTAACTAGAACCCGAATCCGATACCGTTGCAACATATTATCTGACTGCAGATTTGAACAACTTAAACTTTCACGCTGAAGAGTTTCATGGTAACGATCAAATTCATGTGAGGCACATGGGCATGTTTGTCAATCAAGCACACGACCTCATCTAATTTACACACACCACAAACTTTTTTTTTTCTTTTCTACATAATATTCTTCATGTTTCATCCATTCGAAAGAAAACCTGATTATAGGAATTTTTGCATTCTGTACACAGTAAGTCTTTGATATTTCAAGTATACTTCTGTGAGAAAAAGAGTGACGTAAAATGGACCAACGAAAAAAACATTAATATCCGATTCCGAACCATGAACTCCAAGGTCAAGTGATTCATAAGTCAGCGATTGCCCTGGATGCCCACTGTTACTCTAACACCAGTGCAACACATCATTTGACTCCGGATTTTGAACAACCTAGACTTACATGCTAAGAAATATCGTGGGGGCGATCAAATCCATATAGAAGATGGAACATGTATGTGGATAAAAAGCACATAGGCTCATCTTACATGCCCCACACGCTGTTTTTTCTCCTTACTATTTTTCATGTCATCTCCGTTCAAAGTAATCCGATTAGACTCTTGCTTTTTCTTTACCTTTTTTGCTTTCTGTTCTGTCTCCCTTTCTTGTACCAAAAAAAAAATAAAAAATGCAGGGGCATTGAGTCCAAGAACAAAAGAAAAAAATTTCTCCTTTGAGTTGAGAAAAACTTTTATCCCCTCGTCTTACAAACTTGGACCAGGAACGAAATTTGCAGGGTTTGGATGCTAGAGTTCTTGTTAATTTCCAAATGCATTAGGAACCGTTCGTCGCAGTTGGAACTCAATCCTTCATGAAGGAAGACACGTTTATGTTGCTGAATCAGTCTCTCGCTAAAAAAGAGAAAAAGATAAAAAAGGAGAAGACGAAAGACAAAGACGTAACCAAATCCCACCAATCTCTTATTCCCACAGCTGTAGCCTGCAAGAACCAGTTTTGTATACGGAAAGGAAAAATAACATGGCCTACGTCAGTGGTCACGAATCACGATGCTTTTGTACTTTTACCACGATGGGACCTCCTCCGCTTGCAAAAATAAGACATTATTTAAGGTCACGGGTTCAATTCGATCCCAGAGTCGTCAGCTCCTGTCCATAGAAGTCAGAGAAAATAATAATAATAGAACGAACAGTGATTCTCCCCTAATTAGTTGAAGCAAATCACCTAGCTAGGTGTCTTCCAATATTAGAGAAAATATAATTTAATCTTCTACAGTTAGAACCCAAAAGAATAGAAAATTGTTTGAGAATTAAGGAGTATTGTTTGGTGTTTGATATCAACTATAAATTTGCTACGTGAGCCGCTTGTAAGTACATATTAAAACGAAATCAGTATCCTTCATGCACCCTTTCCAAAATTTTTTCACTTTTTTTTTTATTTTATTTTGCACGTGAAGTGCATGCATTATCTTTTTCTTTTGTCAATGTTAGGCAGAATTAGGTCATATAAATTGACACTTAATAAAATAAATGTGTTAATATTTACACTCTATATTGCACCACATAGGTGGTACCAGACACATTGAATCGTACAAGGTTCTTTTAAGCGGGGATTAAGTTCATAGCCATCCGATTCAAAGATCTTTTCTAATTTTAATTGTATAATAAAATCTTATAAAAATAAATAACATTTCAAGAATATTATATATATCTTTTAAGCTTCGTTATCAGGGAGTTTAGAAACGGAGATGGATTTGCATGAGTTTTTTACGTTTCGGTTTCGGGAACCGTTTGTAAGCACGGAATAGAATAAACGCACCTTTTAATAATGCTTGGAAAACGTCAAACGTCGTTTTAACTTTTTAAGGAGGGAATTGACTGTCCAGAAGGCAGAAGCTATAAAGCTCCTCCTTCCTACAACTGCTGCGTTTATAATGTGAAAGAGGGTTAAAAAGGTCAATAAAGCATTTCGTACTGTTTATTTCGGAAAAGAGATTAGAGAGGAGAAAATAATAGCGTGGGTCCCCGGTATATCTTTTCCTCGAATACAAACCTTCCTGGATATGTCCTCCCCCGGGCCCCACCTGCATCAAGTCCCGCTCCATCCAACGAAATTCAGCCCCTGATTCACGTCTCACTTCCATTGGCAGGCCGAATGCCCATAAAGACTTTTGAGGTATCTGTTTGTTAAAATTTTAAGGATTATTTTCGAAATTTTGAAAATTTTTATTTTTTTAAAATTTATTAAAATTCGTAAAGATAAAGTGTGTATATATAAAAATTAAAAATTTAAAATGTATTTTTTATTAAAAATTTTTATAGTTCGAAATATTAAGAAAATAAATTACATCTGTATATATTTGAAAAATAAATATATAGAAAAATGAGTCAGATAAGAAAAGACTCCGATTGGGATAGCGACCAACGCCGTTAGATGGGAAAGGGGGCATAAACTTGGATTCAGTGTAGCTAAGGAGAAAAGACGGACCGAGAAACAGTTTTTTCAGGGGATAGAGAGAGAGATCCCGATCCGAGAGAAATAGGAAAAGAGAGAAAAGAAGGGCCTGGGCAATGAAGAAGGAGACCGAAGGATCGCAGTCAACGTCGACAGGGAAGCCTGCGACCACCGTGTTGCCGTATCAGACGCCAAGGCTGAGAGACCATTACCTTATTGGGAAGAAGCTGGGCCAGGGCCAATTTGGGACCACCTATCTCTGTACCCACAAGTCCACGGGTGCCCACTACGCCTGCAAGTCCATCCCCAAGCGGAAGCTCCTGTGCAAGGAGGACTACGAGGACGTCTGGAGGGAGATTCAGATCATGCACCATCTCTCCGAGCATCCACATGTGGTGCGGATCGAGGGGACTTACGAGGACTCGGTGTTCGTGCACTTGGTCATGGAGTTATGCGCTGGAGGAGAGTTGTTCGATAGGATTGTACAGAAGGGGCATTACAGTGAGAGAGAGGCCGCGAAGCTCCTGAAGACCATTGTCGATGTGCTGGAGGGCTGTCACTCTCTGGGGGTTATGCATAGGGATCTCAAGCCCGAGAATTTTTTGTTTGATAGTCCTAGTGACGATGCCAAGCTCAAGGCCACTGACTTCGGCCTGTCCGTCTTCTATAAGCCAGGTTGGCTTCTGGGTTTCGGCCCGTCTTCTTAGTTTTCATTTGGAAATGGTGGTTCGTGTTTCTATGCTTGTTCAGTTACTTTCTTTCTTCATTGTTTATGAATTTTGTGATTCTTTAAACTTAATCGGTCTTGTTGCTAGTGATTTTGACGTTGACGTGCCGTTCGTTATTAGTTGAGTTGCGGCTTTCTTAGCGTTCATTATTGATTAAAAGGTTGGCTGGTGCTAATTGGTGCTATTTATTTCTCGACCTTTCACATATCTATTGACTGTTTCTTGAACTGAATTTTCGGATCCAGCTTTTGGTAGAGGAGAATCATGTGTCCTTTTCTCTTTCTGAACCAGGTCGATCAGTTGGTGGTTTTTCTGGTTTCGTAGTTTACTGTTATCATTTGTCGATATCTTTGGTTCCTTCTAATTTGGTTTATTTTATTGGGATTAAATTGTTCTTTTTATTCTTTGCTTTTTTTTTTGTTGCTTTAAAATTATTTGGTGCCATTCAATTTCATACTTTACGATCAGAAATTCTTTGTTCTCTGATTAGAGGACTCCTTGGTTTGTTTGTCTCATTAGAATTTTTGTAGTTTTATTTTTCTTTTTCCTTTTCTTGGTGTGGAACTGCCGTTTTCAGATTGTTTATATATATATATATATATTTTAGAAATTCCCTTCCTCGCTTTTCTTGGTTCAGCATTGAATGATTATTGCGTAGTTACACTTGTGTAAGATTGGAAGTTTTGCTTTTGATGAGTTTTTCCTGGTTTCTTCTTTTATTGTCTGGAAAAATTCGCCTTTCTAAATGTCCTCTTCCCTATTTCCTATTGCAACATTGATTTCAGTCTGTAAGATTGAAGTTTGTTGCATGTTTGTTTTCATTAAAAGTGTCCTTCCGTCAATGAGCTTCTCAAGTTGAGAATAATTTAGATGCCAATTACGGCTGTGCAAAATGACCCCGAAACCGACATAGTCAGGTTGGTCGGATTTGGAGTCCATAGAGCCGACTCCGACTTACATTTCAAAAATTATATTTGTCTCCTTTTGTTTTGGCCTTTTGGGCCCAAAGATTAAAAAAAAAAAAAAAAAACCGTACAAAGTGCTTAAATCTATTAAGAAAACAATTGTTATCTGGGCCCGGTGGCCTGACAAAAATTCTGGGCTGTGTAGGCCCAGACAAGATACTTAGTGGGAGTCGGAGGCGAAATCTGAATTCCACAAAGTCGGAGCCAGAGTCGGATGTTGCCTCTCCGACTCCGACTAAGTCAGTGAACACCCCTAAGGCCAATGAGTGGTGGGCACGAGTTACACTTCCTCACTCATAAGTAGGTTGGGAGGATATAACTCATCGTCTAGAAAAATATAGAGCGAGAACAAAGTACATACGTTTGGTATGGATGATGCTGATCAAGATATGCCTTATTGGTTTGTGCATTCCACTTTGGTGGTGGGATTTTATCAAGGAAATTGATTCTTGCTTTTGGAACTACGATTGTAGCATTTCGGTTCGCATTGCGTGCAGTACAGCATAATCTAGATATGCTGTTAGGCACATGAGCTAAGATGTTATTGATCCTTTTCTTTTGGAAATTTAAGCATATTCTCTCATAATTTGTGGTTAGGAGTTTTCTTTCATGGTTCTTGGAATTAAGTGGTTGATTAGATCTATATTGTTGAATTTGGTTAGGAACTAGTAGGTGATATATGGAACAAAGAATTCTCAACAAGCTATAATCTCTATGTCAATTTATACATAAAAGATTCTTGATTAAAGGATCTTCATTTTTGCTATCCTTGTAATTCAATTGAATGTTTCAAGCAGCAGCTTGAACAGAGTTGTAGGCATTGCCCTAGGCGGATTATATTTAATTTCTCCCAGTTGTATGTGGTTAACCTTAGTCAGATGTATTTCTGTCTTGGTTTTGCAGTGAGTGAAGCATTAAAGTTTTACATTCATCTTATGAAGAAGTCACCAATGCAATATTACAAGTGCCAGCCTACATATGGAAGTTGTTTGGATTTTTCCACTTAATTTTTCTTTTGTGGGGGTTTACTAAGTTTGTTGCGTGGTAGATTGTTGAGATTATTGCCAGTGACATGCATACATATGGTGGGCATGAAACAGTCTGGCAAATTGCATTCTGATGCCAAAGCTAATGGGTTATCTCCCTCTGCTAGGCCTTCTATTTATGTACTTCTTTTCCATCATCTTTAGATGGTCTTTTGGTAAATTTCAACTGCTTGTTGCTTTCTTTAATGTCACTCTTTTCTTCCAGGAGAATCTTTTCATGAGGTAGTTGGAAGTCCTTATTATGTTGCACCTGAGGTGTTGAAAAAGTATTATGGACCTGAAGCAGATGTATGGAGTGCCGGTGTTATCCTTTACATCTTATTGAGTGGAGTTCCACCTTTTTGGGCTGGTAGTCATCTTGACGATCTCTTATTCTGCAGAGCTGTAGATGTATTGTGAACATTATTCTGTATTGTGCATGCGTAATACATGAGCTGTACCTAATTTTTCCAACTACGTGCAGAAACTGAAGCAGGAATCTTTAGACAGATTTTACAAGGAAAATTAGATTTTGAATCTGCACCATGGCCTAGTATTTCAGAAAGTGCAAAAGATTTGATCAGAAAGATGCTTGAGAGGGACCCAAGAAGAAGAATTTCTGCCCATGAAGTCGTATGTGAGTTCTTCCAGACTTGTTATGCACAGTGTGCTGCTTGTAGAGGTACGGATACATCAAGGTCCTAGCTTAGCAATAACAACATAGTTTGTTTGTGTTTCAGGTCACCCGTGGATTGTGGATGACACAGTTGCTCCAGACAAACCTCTGGATTCTGCAGTTCTTTCAAGGCTGAAGCAGTTCTCTGCAATGAATAAACTTAAAAAGATGGCTTTGCGTGTATATTTCTTTTCCTTATGATGCTTCCTTCGTTTCCATGTACACATAGATTTCTATCTAGCTATAGATATTGTCTTAGTGGTCTGAAATTGGACTTATTTACCCACTTATCGAGATTGTGCTTTTTCATCACAGCTGGAACTCTCAGTCACCAGTATAAGATGATCACTTCCAGAGTAATTAAGCATAAAGTGACACAACTTGTGATTTTAATACAGTATTGAACCAACATAACTCTGTTATTTCCAGGGACACAGATATGGAGGCAGTTTTTTCAATTTCTAACTCCCTTTTCTTTAGCTATTTCCTGTGTTTATGAAACTTGTTCATTCATTTTGTGCATTGGAAATTTCCTTTCTCAGGTCATAGCAGAGAGACTTTCAGAGGAAGAAATTGGTGGCCTCAAAGAGTTGTTTAAAATGATTGACACAGACAATAGTGGGACTATAACCTTCGAGGAGCTTAAAGAGGGTTTGAAAAGAGTGGGCTCTGAACTAATGGAATCTGAAATCAAGGCTCTCATGGATGCAGTAAGTAGATTGTCATAATCTTTGAATAGAAAAATAGTTTAGTTTCAGTGGTTTGCCAATTGATTTGATTAAATTAATCTCTGTTATAACGGGGAACATTTGGTTCGGCAGGCTGATATAGACAACAGTGGATCGATTGACTATGGTGAATTTCTTGCTGCTACATTGCACGTAAATAAGACGGAAAGAGAAGAGCACCTGATTGCAGCATTCAGGTATTTTGACAAAGATGGCAGTGGGTATATTACGATTGATGAGCTTCAACAGGCTTGCATAGATTTTGGTCTGGGTGATGTTCATCTGGATGACATGATCAAAGAAATTGATCTAGACAATGTAAGTTTCTCTCACTAAGTACTTCCAGAATGAAATCTTCCATTTTCCCTCTCAATATTTCGTGATGGCAGTTCATCATTATCACCATTGCTATTCTAAAGCATGATCATCACTGTCATTTATTATCTCAAATCTTGTTGCATGATGAAATTTCTTAACTTTTTGTCTTTTTGATTCCGGAGTTTCTTTTGCTCATAGAATCTATTTTGGCATACAAAAATTTACGTCGTAGCTCTTTCTTCTGGGATTAATCGTAGTGTCCTGACTGGTAGTTCTACAGCTGTTTATCTGATATGTTGTATATCTGACCATGGTGTTTTGTGATGTTGGCTGCATATGTTCAGAGTTGTTTTGTTCAATGATCAAGGGTCCAGTTTGGATATTTTTTTTTTGGTCTGGGATTTTTTAAGATTGTCACTTCACACGCTACACTGATCTGTTTGTATAGAGAGAATAGTTTGGAGTGAGATGGTGCTGCTAGACTATGCTTTATTTTATTTTATTTTAATTGTGTTTTCTTGACTCTTTCTAGAGTCAAAGGCTTAAATTCTGGTTATCCTTTTGTCATTTGAGGACAAGATATATCTTAACAGATCCCTGTATTCTTCTTTGATCGGATCCACTAGCAGCTACTCAGAGAATGAAGAGGTTTTAAAGGGGCTGCTTCTGGATCAACTTGAAGTATTACTAGGCAGATGATTTGCACAAAAAAGACAATGAATTACTGGTAGAATATAGAATGAAGGGTGGACATTTTTTATTCACTTTGAGAAAATGCATTCAAATTCTTAGGGGTAGAAATTTATGTTCCAGCACTGAGAATGCAGTGTAGTTCCAGAATTCTTGGATATCAAGATGTCCATAGGTGAATAGATGCGCCTCTAGAAATTCTTAAAGGTTTCTATTTTCATTGTGGGGTTTTTAGAAGTGGTAGAGAGGTGAGAGGGTTTAGCGTAGAATTCTGTGTTCTAGAAGAAGGCTGATTGTTTGTTATGGGCATTTTTATTGTTAAGTTAGGCATGTGTTCTATCTATTTGAGCATGTAGAACACAAGAGGTGTTAACCACCACCTCAACCTCCCTTTGTTGGCACTTGGAGCTGTTTCTGTGTACTTTCTTTCTTTTGGTTGGTAAGGTACCTAAACACAAAGATACATGCATTCAATGGGTCTCCAGCACATGCCTCACACACCACCCCGATTTTTTTTTTTTTTTTGGGGGGGGGGTTTTGATGATGGCGTGTCATTTTAGATAGAGCTCATTGGCAAGTAATCTGGACTATATCGGGCTTACTGGCGGATTTTAATGTTTGGATTGGAACACTAACATAAGGACGATTTTGTCTCATTGGCTGAGGCTAGTCCACTGCCAATTGTGCATCTTACATGGGAATTTCGACATGTGTCGTTATCTCTTTGTCATTTGCTTGTAGCAAATAGTTGAGTTTTAGTTTCTTTTCAGTGATTCCATTCTTAACTTTAATATGAAGTATCCCACACTTTCCAAGAAATGTAGTAGAAAAACTGAGCCTGCAGAAGATTCTCCCAATGCCACACTTTAATCATGAGGAAGAGCATTAAATTATTCGTAGGATAGTTTAACAAGGCTACCACTACAAGTTTGGAAATATGCATGCTACACACAAAAGTGCGGAATATGCGAAGCAATTCTAAGGTGGTATACAGAAAGGATGATTCTTTTGAACTAATCAATCCTGACGTTATATTATGGTTTGACGGACACAAAGTTGTTAAACCAGTAGAGTACTCAGGTTTCCATATTGTTGGAATAATCATTGTCCTTTTTTTCCAGGAATGGGCTCTAAGAAAATAATTAATATCTTCCATTTTGATCTTTCTTTATGTATGTATCCTAATACTTGCCAAACATATTGATTGTTGGCTGCAATAAATGCAGCTAGTTATGACCCGATGAAAATCAGTGTCATAAGCTGCAGACACTAACCTCAGTTATAGTCATGTTTGTGAGATAGAAGTTTTGGCTTTTTATGGGTATGATATTATACAATGACTTCCTGCTTGTGAACCTTTTACATCGTCACTTCTGATTCGTACTTCCTAATTAGTAGTGCATAAATCAGAAGATGAAGTATTCATATTACATAGTAATGTATTATCCTAACTCCAGTCACTCTCCAGGATGGACGTATAGATTTTGGGGAGTTCGTAGCAATGATGAAGAAAGGTGATGATGGAGTTGGGAGGAGCAGAACAATGAGGGGGAATTTGAACTTTAATTTGGCTGATGCCTTTGGGCTAAAAGAGACGATCCCAGATACTAGCCAAAAGCAATATTCTGTATAGTCACTGAGGTATTAATGATTTTCTCATATGTGATGATGGGTCATAGAAGTTTACTTGGTAATGTGTCGGAGTGATGACATCCCTTCTGCTCTGGGTAGTTTCAAAAAAAGTGATTTAGGCTAACCTAGCAGCAGCTTTGGAGCTTCTTTTTTCCTTTTTTTTTTTTTTGGGGGGGGGGGGGGGGGGTTGTGGGGAAGATGACTTTCATTGTAAATGAGGCGCTGAGTCCGCAAAACAGCAGGGGTAACCAATCCCCCATCATCAGCTGGAAGCTTGTTTACAACATGAACAACAAAGGAAATGTTTTGGGTTTTTTTGTATTCCTTGGCCAGAAGGCCTGGACTGCGGTTCCCGCTCCTTCATGGTGAGCATGCAGGATCCCGTAGGTCTCAAGATAGCTGATTATTTACCTGCAATCAGAGGTCAAGGCCGCAGCTTTATTGAAACAGATGCACAATATATGTGCAACAACATGAATTTTGAAGCCATTTTGGCCTTGCATTGTTATGGAACTTTGGCTCTGAAAACCTGAGTAACTGAGTTTGTCTTTTATCAGCCAAGAAATGGTTTTAGACAGTTAATCGGTACAAGTATACAAACAGGCAATTCCTCTGTAGAAGGATGAAATGCGTTTAACGTAAGTTGCAGTAGATACTGCATTTTGCTGGCACCAAGGAGACGTGGATAGAAACTGCAGCGTGCTAAACGTGCCCGCTGCAGCCTGCAGGGATTTGATGCAGAAGTAGCTTGCAATTTGAACTCTGCACGCGCGTACGCACCCAAACATCTCCGTCGACTTCCAATCGTTCTTCGGATTTTAGGCCTCTTATCTCCATCCTGTTCACTTCCTTCCACCCTTACCTTCGGACTTAGAATGGGCACATTCTTTATCCACAACATGGCTTCGGATTTTTCTGTAGCATTCTTTTAACAAATATTTGCAATGGATCTTATGTTGTCGAAATACAGGGGATCTTACCAACAAATATGGACAGTAATACAAGTGGAGAAAGACAATTTGCCTCCTAAAAAAATGGAAAGGATATTTTTAAGGGTATATTGGTCATTGAGTAGGAAACGGATAGGATAGGCCTAATACCCAAGCGGGGGGGCATGGTGCAAGGAAGGGTGGGGGACTTAAGAGGCAGAGCTCCGAGCTCCGTGTGAGAACTAGGTAGTGTGAGAACAATGGCCTCCGTGAACCTTACATTATGCTCATCTCTGGCCGCCCATTGCAGAATCTGTCCAAAGCAACCCCCATCACCGACACTCTCTTTATCTAACAGTACCAATCTCAGCTTTCTCTCCCTCTCGTCCCACAAACTCTCTCTGTCTTTTTCTTCGTCACGCTCATTTCCACTTCCCCCCAGGTCATCGGAATCGGAAGTAGCCGTGCTTGAGTCTCAACCCGGTCCGCCGGAGCCTGAGGCCGTACAAATCTTCCAAAGCTCCCCCGAATTAGTTCCCAAGCGTGAGCAAGTATTCGCTGTGGTCATGGTGAGTAATTGAAAACCGAACCACAAGGCTTTATGCATTCTTCAAGTGATTTTGTGGTGACCCATTTTGTTTTGATTGTTATTTCTGGTTTTTGGAATAATTTTGTGCTTGCCCAGAAATTATTATTATTTTTTTTGTTTATATCGTTTACCATATTTTTCAGTGGTCCTCGATGTTCTCCTTGTCCTAATTTAGTTTTATGTCTTCTAGGAAGTAAATTCTTGATCCATGTGTTCTCCACAAATTCTTTGTTATGAGTGAAGTTTTGTGATGACGGATGTACTGACATATGCTAATATTATGTTTGTTCATTTATCGTGGTTGCATTTCGGCCTTGTCTAGATAGGATCACGCCAATACATCGTTTTTCCTGGGAGGTTTATCTATACACAGAGGCTAAAAGGCGCTAATGTGGACGACAAGGTACTTATTCATGTTTTCCCTGGCATCATTGTTGATTGCTTGAAATCTTATGTTGTTTGTTGCACTTCTCGTAAGTAACATCGTCTCACCTTGTAGTTTAGACATTTCTATTGCAACATCTTTCCTGTATTCGCAGACATTTGTTTATAGATGTTTCGATGTTTCTTGTTGTAGGCGGTGAACTGTTTTTTTTAATGAGCTTGTAGGACGTGAACTTACTTTCACTTCCTTGTGTAAATTGTTCTTAATATCTCATCTTATTTATCTCTGTCTAGCATTTCGTGATTTTTGTTAGAAATTAAAATAACTGATGGCCTGGGGACACAGATAAGAAAGTATAAGCCAGAAACACATGTTTTTCCATGCTACTAGTCTCCAGTTCCTCATTAAGGGAAACGTTATCAGGGAGTATTGGAGAAGTACAGCTCAGAAGTCAAAATTATTGCTTCTCTTTTTCTTTTGGTATGATTCTGTCAATCATTTTTCTTTGTCGGCGCCCAATAAATGCAATTATGGTTTCTATATGTTGCTGAGTAAATGAATGGGGAACTTTAAGGTTAGAATATGTGAATGCTCATGTGATGAACGGTTAGGCACCTATAATGCAGCAGGTTTTGTAGGTTTACCGGGCATTACCATCAGTATGTCAATGTTGTGAGCTAGTTCAGTTACTGAGACTTGAGACTCGTTCTTGGCCGATCTGCAACTTGACGTGTATACAGTTCACTTCATATACAAAAAGATTTTTACACATTAATTTCAAGTCCCTTAGCTATTGTGTTCTGATAACTTGCTTTTTGCCTCATAAGTTGTTTGAACTTTATTCTTGTGCAGATTATCCTCAACAAGGTGTTGCTTGTTGGGACGAGAACAAGTACGTACATTGGAAAGCCAGTGGTGACTAATGCTGCTGTACATGCTGTAGTTGAAGAGCAGGTTCACTACCTCCTGAAATATCTTTAATCTTATTCCCCCCCGCAAACAAAATGCCATACTTCTTTACCAGTTTGCCTTCTGATTATTTTCATCCACTTCCTTATCTGTCATCCTTCATTTTTAATGCAGGGTTTGGATCCCAAAGTAATTGTCTTCAAGTATAAGAAGAAGAAAAACTATCGGAGAAATATCGGTCACCGACAAGTATGTTACAAAGTTTGTTTGTATGATTGATGGTAAACTAGTCACAAAGGGTTTATTGCATGAATGCAATTCTGGTGAAGGCATAAAGCTATTTTTCTTGCTTAAGTTTTTAGTACTAAAAAGTAAAAGAAAAATAGCTTATGCCTTCACCAGAATTGCATTCATGCAATAAACCCTTTGTGACTAGTTTACCATCAATCATACAAACAAACTTTGTAACATACTTGTCGGTGACCGATATTTCTCCGATAGTTTTTCTTCTTCTTATACTTGAAGACAATTACTTTGGGATCCAAACCCTGCATTAAAAATGAAGGATGACAGATAAGGAAGTGGATGAAAATAATCAGAAGGCAAACTGGTAAAGAAGTATGGCATTTTGTTTGCGGGGGGGAATAAGATTAAAGATATTTCAGGAGGTAGTGAACCTGCTCTTCAACTACAGCATGTACAGCAGCATTAGTCACCACTGGCTTTCCAATGTACGTACTTGTTCTCGTCCCAACAAGCAACACCTTGTTGAGGATAATCTGCACAAGAATAAAGTTCAAACAACTTATGAGGCAAAAAGCAAGTTATCAGAACACAATAGCTAAGGGACTTGAAATTAATGTGTAAAAATCTTTTTGTATATGAAGTGAACTGTATACACGTCAAGTTGCAGATCGGCCAAGAACGAGTCTCAAGTCTCAGTAACTGAACTAGCTCACAACATTGACATACTGATGGTAATGCCCGGTAAACCTACAAAACCTGCTGCATTATAGGTGCCTAACCGTTCATCACATGAGCATTCACATATTCTAACCTTAAAGTTCCCCATTCATTTACTCAGCAACATATAGAAACCATAATTGCATTTATTGGGCGCCGACAAAGAAAAATGATTGACAGAATCATACCAAAAGAAAAAGAGAAGCAATAATTTTGACTTCTGAGCTGTACTTCTCCAATACTCCCTGATAACGTTTCCCTTAATGAGGAACTGGAGACTAGTAGCATGGAAAAACATGTGTTTCTGGCTTATACTTTCTTATCTGTGTCCCCAGGCCATCAGTTATTTTAATTTCTAACAAAAATCACGAAATGCTAGACAGAGATAAATAAGATGAGATATTAAGAACAATTTACACAAGGAAGTGAAAGTAAGTTCACGTCCTACAAGCTCATTAAAAAAAACAGTTCACCGCCTACAACAAGAAACATCGAAACATCTATAAACAAATGTCTGCGAATACAGGAAAGATGTTGCAATAGAAATGTCTAAACTACAAGGTGAGACGATGTTACTTACGAGAAGTGCAACAAACAACATAAGATTTCAAGCAATCAACAATGATGCCAGGGAAAACATGAATAAGTACCTTGTCGTCCACATTAGCGCCTTTTAGCCTCTGTGTATAGATAAACCTCCCAGGAAAAACGATGTATTGGCGTGATCCTATCTAGACAAGGCCGAAATGCAACCACGATAAATGAACAAACATAATATTAGCATATGTCAGTACATCCGTCATCACAAAACTTCACTATAACAAAGAATTTGTGGAGAACACATGGATCAAGAATTTACTTCCTAGAAGACATAAAACTAAATTAGGACAAGGAGAACATCGAGGACCACTGAAAAATATGGTAAACGATAAAACAAAAAAAAAATAATAATAATTTCTGGGCAAGCACAAAATTATTCCAAAAACCAGAAATAACAATCAAAACAAAATGGGTCACCACAAAATCACTTGAAGAATGCATAAAGCCTTGTGGTTCGGTTTTCAATTACTCACCATGACCACAGCGAATACTTGCTCACGCTTGGGAACTAATTCGGGGGAGCTTTGGAAGATTTGTACGGCCTCAGGCTCCGGCGGACCGGGTTGAGACTCAAGCACGGCTACTTCCGATTCCGATGACCTGGGGGGAAGTGGAAATGAGCGTGACGAAGAAAAAGACAGAGAGAGTTTGTGGGACGAGAGGGAGAGAAAGCTGAGATTGGTACTGTTAGATAAAGAGAGTGTCGGTGATGGGGGTTGCTTTGGACAGATTCTGCAATGGGCGGCCAGAGATGAGCATAATGTAAGGTTCACGGAGGCCATTGTTCTCACACTACCTAGTTCTCACACGGAGCTCGGAGCTCTGCCTCTTAAGTCCCCCACCCTTCCTTGCACCATGCCCCCCCGCTTGGGTATTAGGCCTATCCTATCCGTTTCCTACTCAATGACCAATATACCCTTAAAAATATCCTTTCCATTTTTTTAGGAGGCAAATTGTCTTTCTCCACTTGTATTACTGTCCATATTTGTTGGTAAGATCCCCTGTATTTCGACAACATAAGATCCATTGCAAATATTTGTTAAAAGAATGCTACAGAAAAATCCGAAGCCATGTTGTGGATAAAGAATGTGCCCATTCTAAGTCCGAAGGTAAGGGTGGAAGGAAGTGAACAGGATGGAGATAAGAGGCCTAAAATCCGAAGAACGATTGGAAGTCGACGGAGATGTTTGGGTGCGTACGCGCGTGCAGAGTTCAAATTGCAAGCTACTTCTGCATCAAATCCCTGCAGGCTGCAGCGGGCACGTTTAGCACGCTGCAGTTTCTATCCACGTCTCCTTGGTGCCAGCAAAATGCAGTATCTACTGCAACTTACGTTAAACGCATTTCATCCTTCTACAGAGGAATTGCCTGTTTGTATACTTGTACCGATTAACTGTCTAAAACCATTTCTTGGCTGATAAAAGACAAACTCAGTTACTCAGGTTTTCAGAGCCAAAGTTCCATAACAATGCAAGGCCAAAATGGCTTCAAAATTCATGTTGTTGCACATATATTGTGCATCTGTTTCAATAAAGCTGCGGCCTTGACCTCTGATTGCAGGTAAATAATCAGCTATCTTGAGACCTACGGGATCCTGCATGCTCACCATGAAGGAGCGGGAACCGCAGTCCAGGCCTTCTGGCCAAGGAATACAAAAAAACCCAAAACATTTCCTTTGTTGTTCATGTTGTAAACAAGCTTCCAGCTGATGATGGGGGATTGGTTACCCCTGCTGTTTTGCGGACTCAGCGCCTCATTTACAATGAAAGTCATCTTCCCCAAACCCCCCCCCCCCCCCCCCAAAAAAAAAAAAAAAAAAGGAAAAAAGAAGCTCCAAAGCTGCTGCTAGGTTAGCCTAAATCACTTTTTTTGAAACTACCCAGAGCAGAAGGGATGTCATCACTCCGACACATTACCAAGTAAACTTCTATGACCCATCATCACATATGAGAAAATCATTAATACCTCAGTGACTATACAGAATATTGCTTTTGGCTAGTATCTGGGATCGTCTCTTTTAGCCCAAAGGCATCAGCCAAATTAAAGTTCAAATTCCCCCTCATTGTTCTGCTCCTCCCAACTCCATCATCACCTTTCTTCATCATTGCTACGAACTCCCCAAAATCTATACGTCCATCCTGGAGAGTGACTGGAGTTAGGATAATACATTACTATGTAATATGAATACTTCATCTTCTGATTTATGCACTACTAATTAGGAAGTACGAATCAGAAGTGACGATGTAAAAGGTTCACAAGCAGGAAGTCATTGTATAATATCATACCCATAAAAAGCCAAAACTTCTATCTCACAAACATGACTATAACTGAGGTTAGTGTCTGCAGCTTATGACACTGATTTTCATCGGGTCATAACTAGCTGCATTTATTGCAGCCAACAATCAATATGTTTGGCAAGTATTAGGATACATACATAAAGAAAGATCAAAATGGAAGATATTAATTATTTTCTTAGAGCCCATTCCTGGAAAAAAAGGACAATGATTATTCCAACAATATGGAAACCTGAGTACTCTACTGGTTTAACAACTTTGTGTCCGTCAAACCATAATATAACGTCAGGATTGATTAGTTCAAAAGAATCATCCTTTCTGTATACCACCTTAGAATTGCTTCGCATATTCCGCACTTTTGTGTGTAGCATGCATATTTCCAAACTTGTAGTGGTAGCCTTGTTAAACTATCCTACGAATAATTTAATGCTCTTCCTCATGATTAAAGTGTGGCATTGGGAGAATCTTCTGCAGGCTCAGTTTTTCTACTACATTTCTTGGAAAGTGTGGGATACTTCATATTAAAGTTAAGAATGGAATCACTGAAAAGAAACTAAAACTCAACTATTTGCTACAAGCAAATGACAAAGAGATAACGACACATGTCGAAATTCCCATGTAAGATGCACAATTGGCAGTGGACTAGCCTCAGCCAATGAGACAAAATCGTCCTTATGTTAGTGTTCCAATCCAAACATTAAAATCCGCCAGTAAGCCCGATATAGTCCAGATTACTTGCCAATGAGCTCTATCTAAAATGACACGCCATCATCAAACCCCCCCCCCCCCAAAAAAAAAAAAAAATCGGGGTGGTGTGTGAGGCATGTGCTGGAGACCCATTGAATGCATGTATCTTTGTGTTTAGGTACCTTACCAACCAAAAGAAAGAAAGTACACAGAAACAGCTCCAAGTGCCAACAAAGGGAGGTTGAGGTGGTGGTTAACACCTCTTGTGTTCTACATGCTCAAATAGATAGAACACATGCCTAACTTAACAATAAAAATGCCCATAACAAACAATCAGCCTTCTTCTAGAACACAGAATTCTACGCTAAACCCTCTCACCTCTCTACCACTTCTAAAAACCCCACAATGAAAATAGAAACCTTTAAGAATTTCTAGAGGCGCATCTATTCACCTATGGACATCTTGATATCCAAGAATTCTGGAACTACACTGCATTCTCAGTGCTGGAACATAAATTTCTACCCCTAAGAATTTGAATGCATTTTCTCAAAGTGAATAAAAAATGTCCACCCTTCATTCTATATTCTACCAGTAATTCATTGTCTTTTTTGTGCAAATCATCTGCCTAGTAATACTTCAAGTTGATCCAGAAGCAGCCCCTTTAAAACCTCTTCATTCTCTGAGTAGCTGCTAGTGGATCCGATCAAAGAAGAATACAGGGATCTGTTAAGATATATCTTGTCCTCAAATGACAAAAGGATAACCAGAATTTAAGCCTTTGACTCTAGAAAGAGTCAAGAAAACACAATTAAAATAAAATAAAATAAAGCATAGTCTAGCAGCACCATCTCACTCCAAACTATTCTCTCTATACAAACAGATCAGTGTAGCGTGTGAAGTGACAATCTTAAAAAATCCCAGACCAAAAAAAAAATATCCAAACTGGACCCTTGATCATTGAACAAAACAACTCTGAACATATGCAGCCAACATCACAAAACACCATGGTCAGATATACAACATATCAGATAAACAGCTGTAGAACTACCAGTCAGGACACTACGATTAATCCCAGAAGAAAGAGCTACGACGTAAATTTTTGTATGCCAAAATAGATTCTATGAGCAAAAGAAACTCCGGAATCAAAAAGACAAAAAGTTAAGAAATTTCATCATGCAACAAGATTTGAGATAATAAATGACAGTGATGATCATGCTTTAGAATAGCAATGGTGATAATGATGAACTGCCATCACGAAATATTGAGAGGGAAAATGGAAGATTTCATTCTGGAAGTACTTAGTGAGAGAAACTTACATTGTCTAGATCAATTTCTTTGATCATGTCATCCAGATGAACATCACCCAGACCAAAATCTATGCAAGCCTGTTGAAGCTCATCAATCGTAATATACCCACTGCCATCTTTGTCAAAATACCTGAATGCTGCAATCAGGTGCTCTTCTCTTTCCGTCTTATTTACGTGCAATGTAGCAGCAAGAAATTCACCATAGTCAATCGATCCACTGTTGTCTATATCAGCCTGCCGAACCAAATGTTCCCCGTTATAACAGAGATTAATTTAATCAAATCAATTGGCAAACCACTGAAACTAAACTATTTTTCTATTCAAAGATTATGACAATCTACTTACTGCATCCATGAGAGCCTTGATTTCAGATTCCATTAGTTCAGAGCCCACTCTTTTCAAACCCTCTTTAAGCTCCTCGAAGGTTATAGTCCCACTATTGTCTGTGTCAATCATTTTAAACAACTCTTTGAGGCCACCAATTTCTTCCTCTGAAAGTCTCTCTGCTATGACCTGAGAAAGGAAATTTCCAATGCACAAAATGAATGAACAAGTTTCATAAACACAGGAAATAGCTAAAGAAAAGGGAGTTAGAAATTGAAAAAACTGCCTCCATATCTGTGTCCCTGGAAATAACAGAGTTATGTTGGTTCAATACTGTATTAAAATCACAAGTTGTGTCACTTTATGCTTAATTACTCTGGAAGTGATCATCTTATACTGGTGACTGAGAGTTCCAGCTGTGATGAAAAAGCACAATCTCGATAAGTGGGTAAATAAGTCCAATTTCAGACCACTAAGACAATATCTATAGCTAGATAGAAATCTATGTGTACATGGAAACGAAGGAAGCATCATAAGGAAAAGAAATATACACGCAAAGCCATCTTTTTAAGTTTATTCATTGCAGAGAACTGCTTCAGCCTTGAAAGAACTGCAGAATCCAGAGGTTTGTCTGGAGCAACTGTGTCATCCACAATCCACGGGTGACCTGAAACACAAACAAACTATGTTGTTATTGCTAAGCTAGGACCTTGATGTATCCGTACCTCTACAAGCAGCACACTGTGCATAACAAGTCTGGAAGAACTCACATACGACTTCATGGGCAGAAATTCTTCTTCTTGGGTCCCTCTCAAGCATCTTTCTGATCAAATCTTTTGCACTTTCTGAAATACTAGGCCATGGTGCAGATTCAAAATCTAATTTTCCTTGTAAAATCTGTCTAAAGATTCCTGCTTCAGTTTCTGCACGTAGTTGGAAAAATTAGGTACAGCTCATGTATTACGCATGCACAATACAGAATAATGTTCACAATACATCTACAGCTCTGCAGAATAAGAGATCGTCAAGATGACTACCAGCCCAAAAAGGTGGAACTCCACTCAATAAGATGTAAAGGATAACACCGGCACTCCATACATCTGCTTCAGGTCCATAATACTTTTTCAACACCTCAGGTGCAACATAATAAGGACTTCCAACTACCTCATGAAAAGATTCTCCTGGAAGAAAAGAGTGACATTAAAGAAAGCAACAAGCAGTTGAAATTTACCAAAAGACCATCTAAAGATGATGGAAAAGAAGTACATAAATAGAAGGCCTAGCAGAGGGAGATAACCCATTAGCTTTGGCATCAGAATGCAATTTGCCAGACTGTTTCATGCCCACCATATGTATGCATGTCACTGGCAATAATCTCAACAATCTACCACGCAACAAACTTAGTAAACCCCCACAAAAGAAAAATTAAGTGGAAAAATCCAAACAACTTCCATATGTAGGCTGGCACTTGTAATATTGCATTGGTGACTTCTTCATAAGATGAATGTAAAACTTTAATGCTTCACTCACTGCAAAACCAAGACAGAAATACATCTGACTAAGGTTAACCACATACAACTGGGAGAAATTAAATATAATCCGCCTAGGGCAATGCCTACAACTCTGTTCAAGCTGCTGCTTGAAACATTCAATTGAATTACAAGGATAGCAAAAATGAAGATCCTTTAATCAAGAATCTTTTATGTATAAATTGACATAGAGATTATAGCTTGTTGAGAATTCTTTGTTCCATATATCACCTACTAGTTCCTAACCAAATTCAACAATATAGATCTAATCAACCACTTAATTCCAAGAACCATGAAAGAAAACTCCTAACCACAAATTATGAGAGAATATGCTTAAATTTCCAAAAGAAAAGGATCAATAACATCTTAGCTCATGTGCCTAACAGCATATCTAGATTATGCTGTACTGCACGCAATGCGAACCGAAATGCTACAATCGTAGTTCCAAAAGCAAGAATCAATTTCCTTGATAAAATCCCACCACCAAAGTGGAATGCACAAACCAATAAGGCATATCTTGATCAGCATCATCCATACCAAACGTATGTACTTTGTTCTCGCTCTATATTTTTCTAGACGATGAGTTATATCCTCCCAACCTACTTATGAGTGAGGAAGTGTAACTCGTGCCCACCACTCATTGGCCTTAGGGGTGTTCACTGACTTAGTCGGAGTCGGAGAGGCAACATCCGACTCTGGCTCCGACTTTGTGGAATTCAGATTTCGCCTCCGACTCCCACTAAGTATCTTGTCTGGGCCTACACAGCCCAGAATTTTTGTCAGGCCACCGGGCCCAGATAACAATTGTTTTCTTAATAGATTTAAGCACTTTGTACGGTTTTTTTTTTTTTTTTTTAATCTTTGGGCCCAAAAGGCCAAAACAAAAGGAGACAAATATAATTTTTGAAATGTAAGTCGGAGTCGGCTCTATGGACTCCAAATCCGACCAACCTGACTATGTCGGTTTCGGGGTCATTTTGCACAGCCGTAATTGGCATCTAAATTATTCTCAACTTGAGAAGCTCATTGACGGAAGGACACTTTTAATGAAAACAAACATGCAACAAACTTCAATCTTACAGACTGAAATCAATGTTGCAATAGGAAATAGGGAAGAGGACATTTAGAAAGGCGAATTTTTCCAGACAATAAAAGAAGAAACCAGGAAAAACTCATCAAAAGCAAAACTTCCAATCTTACACAAGTGTAACTACGCAATAATCATTCAATGCTGAACCAAGAAAAGCGAGGAAGGGAATTTCTAAAATATATATATATATATAAAACAATCTGAAAACGGCAGTTCCACACCAAGAAAAGGAAAAAGAAAAATAAAACTACAAAAATTCTAATGAGACAAACAAACCAAGGAGTCCTCTAATCAGAGAACAAAGAATTTCTGATCGTAAAGTATGAAATTGAATGGGCACCAAATAATTTTAAAGCAAAAAAAAAAAGCAAAGAATAAAAAGAACAATTTAATCCCAATAAAATAAACCAAATTAGAAGGAACCAAAGATATCGACAAATGATAACAGTAAACTACGAAACCAGAAAAACCACCAACTGATCGACCTGGTTCAGAAAGAGAAAAGGACACATGATTCTCCTCTACCAAAAGCTGGATCCGAAAATTCAGTTCAAGAAACAGTCAATAGATATGTGAAAGGTCGAGAAATAAATAGCACCAATTAGCACCAGCCAACCTTTTAATCAATAATGAACGCTAAGAAAGCCGCAACTCAACTAATAACGAACGGCACGTCAACGTCAAAATCACTAGCAACAAGACCGATTAAGTTTAAAGAATCACAAAATTCATAAACAATGAAGAAAGAAAGTAACTGAACAAGCATAGAAACACGAACCACCATTTCCAAATGAAAACTAAGAAGACGGGCCGAAACCCAGAAGCCAACCTGGCTTATAGAAGACGGACAGGCCGAAGTCAGTGGCCTTGAGCTTGGCATCGTCACTAGGACTATCAAACAAAAAATTCTCGGGCTTGAGATCCCTATGCATAACCCCCAGAGAGTGACAGCCCTCCAGCACATCGACAATGGTCTTCAGGAGCTTCGCGGCCTCTCTCTCACTGTAATGCCCCTTCTGTACAATCCTATCGAACAACTCTCCTCCAGCGCATAACTCCATGACCAAGTGCACGAACACCGAGTCCTCGTAAGTCCCCTCGATCCGCACCACATGTGGATGCTCGGAGAGATGGTGCATGATCTGAATCTCCCTCCAGACGTCCTCGTAGTCCTCCTTGCACAGGAGCTTCCGCTTGGGGATGGACTTGCAGGCGTAGTGGGCACCCGTGGACTTGTGGGTACAGAGATAGGTGGTCCCAAATTGGCCCTGGCCCAGCTTCTTCCCAATAAGGTAATGGTCTCTCAGCCTTGGCGTCTGATACGGCAACACGGTGGTCGCAGGCTTCCCTGTCGACGTTGACTGCGATCCTTCGGTCTCCTTCTTCATTGCCCAGGCCCTTCTTTTCTCTCTTTTCCTATTTCTCTCGGATCGGGATCTCTCTCTCTATCCCCTGAAAAAACTGTTTCTCGGTCCGTCTTTTCTCCTTAGCTACACTGAATCCAAGTTTATGCCCCCTTTCCCATCTAACGGCGTTGGTCGCTATCCCAATCGGAGTCTTTTCTTATCTGACTCATTTTTCTATATATTTATTTTTCAAATATATACAGATGTAATTTATTTTCTTAATATTTCGAACTATAAAAATTTTTAATAAAATAAATACATTTTAAAATTTTTAATTTTTATATATACACACTTTATCTTTACGAATTTTAATAAATTTTAATAAAATAAAAATTTTCAAAATTTCGAAAATAATCCTTAAAATTTTAACAAACAGATACCTCAAAAGTCTTTATGGGCATTCGGCCTGCCAATGGAAGTGAGACGTGAATCAGGGGCTGAATTTCGTTGGATGGAGCGGGACTTGATGCAGGTGGGGCCCGGGGGAGGACATATCCAGGAAGGTTTGTATTCGAGGAAAAGATATACCGGGGACCCACGCTATTATTTTCTCCTCTCTAATCTCTTTTCCGAAATAAACAGTACGAAATGCTTTATTGACCTTTTTAACCCTCTTTCACATTATAAACGCAGCAGTTGTAGGAAGGAGGAGCTTTATAGCTTCTGCCTTCTGGACAGTCAATTCCCTCCTTAAAAAGTTAAAACGACGTTTGACGTTTTCCAAGCATTATTAAAAGGTGCGTTTATTCTATTCCGTGCTTACAAACGGTTCCCGAAACCGAAACGTAAAAAACTCATGCAAATCCATCTCCGTTTCTAAACTCCCTGATAACGAAGCTTAAAAGATATATATAATATTCTTGAAATGTTATTTATTTTTATAAGATTTTATTATACAATTAAAATTAGAAAAGATCTTTGAATCGGATAGCTATGAACTTAATCCCCGCTTAAAAGAACCTTGTACGATTCAATGTGTCTGGTACCACCTATGTGGTGCAATATAGAGTGTAAATATTAACACATTTATTTTATTAAGTGTCAATTTATATGACCTAATTCTGCCTAACATTGACAAAAGAAAAAGATAATGCATGCACTTCACGTGCAAAATAAAATAAAAAAAAAAGTGAAAAAATTTTGGAAAGGGTGCATGAAGGATACTGATTTCGTTTTAATATGTACTTACAAGCGGCTCACGTAGCAAATTTATAGTTGATATCAAACACCAAACAATACTCCTTAATTCTCAAACAATTTTCTATTCTTTTGGGTTCTAACTGTAGAAGATTAAATTATATTTTCTCTAATATTGGAAGACACCTAGCTAGGTGATTTGCTTCAACTAATTAGGGGAGAATCACTGTTCGTTCTATTATTATTATTTTCTCTGACTTCTATGGACAGGAGCTGACGACTCTGGGATCGAATTGAACCCGTGACCTTAAATAATGTCTTATTTTTGCAAGCGGAGGAGGTCCCATCGTGGTAAAAGTACAAAAGCATCGTGATTCGTGACCACTGACGCAGGCCATGTTATTTTTCCTTTCCGTATACAAAACTGGTTCTTGCAGGCTACAGCTGTGGGAATAAGAGATTGGTGGGATTTGGTTACGTCTTTGTCTTTGTCT
The DNA here is from genome assembly GCA_003952965.2 of Morella rubra. Classification (NCBI taxonomy): domain Eukaryota; kingdom Viridiplantae; phylum Streptophyta; class Magnoliopsida; order Fagales; family Myricaceae; genus Morella; species Morella rubra. The sequence continues at coordinate 3,018,368 of CM025853.1, read as the reverse complement.
TCTCCTTTTTTATCTTTTTCTCTTTTTTAGCGAGAGACTGATTCAGCAACATAAACGTGTCTTCCTTCATGAAGGATTGAGTTCCAACTGCGACGAACGGTTCCTAATGCATTTGGAAATTAACAAGAACTCTAGCATCCAAACCCTGCAAATTTCGTTCCTGGTCCAAGTTTGTAAGACGAGGGGATAAAAGTTTTTCTCAACTCAAAGGAGAAATTTTTTTCTTTTGTTCTTGGACTCAATGCCCCTGCATTTTTTATTTTTTTTTTTTGGTACAAGAAAGGGAGACAGAACAGAAAGCAAAAAAGGTAAAGAAAAAGCAAGAGTCTAATCGGATTACTTTGAACGGAGATGACATGAAAAATAGTAAGGAGAAAAAACAGCGTGTGGGGCATGTAAGATGAGCCTATGTGCTTTTTATCCACATACATGTTCCATCTTCTATATGGATTTGATCGCCCCCACGATATTTCTTAGCATGTAAGTCTAGGTTGTTCAAAATCCGGAGTCAAATGATGTGTTGCACTGGTGTTAGAGTAACAGTGGGCATCCAGGGCAATCGCTGACTTATGAATCACTTGACCTTGGAGTTCATGGTTCGGAATCGGATATTAATGTTTTTTTCGTTGGTCCATTTTACGTCACTCTTTTTCTCACAGAAGTATACTTGAAATATCAAAGACTTACTGTGTACAGAATGCAAAAATTCCTATAATCAGGTTTTCTTTCGAATGGATGAAACATGAAGAATATTATGTAGAAAAGAAAAAAAAAAGTTTGTGGTGTGTGTAAATTAGATGAGGTCGTGTGCTTGATTGACAAACATGCCCATGTGCCTTCACATGAATTTGATCGTTACCATGAAACTCTTCAGCGTGAAAGTTTAAGTTGTTCAAATCTGCAGTCAGATAATATGTTGCAACGGTATCGGATTCGGGTTCTAGTTAGCATCGGAGATACTATGCCGCCCGTCACCCGTGTCACAATTTTGACTTTATGAATCATATGGGGTTGGAATTCATTTTTGATGCTCAAATGTGTCTATCTTCTATTTATCAGATAGAGATACTTTATAATTTGTTTGACCATATAATTTAAATAGAGTTAGATATATTATGCATTGAATGATAGAAAGTTTACATTATTCTATAATTAATACAGGTAATATTAAATGTTTCAGAGACCACACAATAGTCTATATTTATTTGAATTCGAAGGTTTAATTTCGACAATAAATTAGAGAGGATAATAATTCTTTTTGGCATAATTTCAAATGGTCCATGTAGTTTTAACTTCAATGATTTAGTCATTGTGGTCACCAATATGATGCACAGAGTCTCTCTATCCACACTCTCGTTACTCTCCTAACGAAATATACTGATATATCCAATTTTTAGATACTTAGACAATGCTGACATATCTTCACATTCTGTCAAGGGATTAACATATGTGTATGAAGGGATCTCGTGTATCATATTGGTAACTACAGAGACTAAATCGTTGAAATTGAAACCACAAGGGTCAATTTCTATGAAAGTGAAACCACACGGACTATTTAAATAATGTGCCCTTTTTTTATTTACCACATGCTCAAAAGTCAAAACTAGACTTGTGTCAAAAACTCAGTGTAACACTAACATAATGTTTTGATGTAAATTTTTAATAAAATTTATATTGGTATTAAAAAAGAGGTGGTATTAGAATTGATGAATGAGAGATAAAAAATAAAAGTAAAATTTTGATATATGTTTGTAAAAATAAAATTTTTGATACACAAATGCTAAATAATTATGCAAAAAGTCTAAATCAGTCTAAAATTAAAGTTAATATACTAACATTTGATGTGGTTTAAACTTGTGATAAATTAGTTCCTAAGATTTACCATTGAAGTCTTAAAAGTCTAACAAATTAATCATTATTTTTATTGAAGGAGATGCATTGATCGCCTGCCAGCTTGTTAATCAGCAGGAGCTGGATGTTGACTTGTTGAGGGCCCTGTCTCCGATATTATTCTCAAAATCCCATCAATGCTTTCTGAGCACCCTAACTGGAGTTATGTGCGGGCCCCTCGAGAGCACAACGAAATGGCACACCGAGTGGCGCATTGGGCTGCTGCTAAGTGCAGACATGGCCCTGTTCCTTTTCATAGTTTACCTGTTGTTGTTACCTTTTCATACTGGTTTTTTGAGCCACGTTAATGGCAGTTATAATTCGGTTTGTTTTTATTAAAAAAACAAAAAAAATTAATCATTATAGTCAGGTATTCGTGACATGTCGATCTCTCCCTAGCAATTCGTTAAAACGACGTCGATTTACATAGTATTTGTCAAATTAAAATTTTAACATCTAAAATTTTATTATCGTTACAATTTTTCTCTCTATTAATTTTTTTACAAATTTTTTTAATTTTTTTTTCAATTTTTTTTTAATTTTTCTCAAATTTTTTCATTCTCATTCTTTATTCTTTTACCAACTCTTAAAAATTTAACTTAAAATTTTACTAAACTTTTACTCCTAAGCACTAAGTTAATGACGTTGCCACATTTAAATATATCAGGCAAAATTAGGAATCGACACATGGATTTCATACAATAAAAACATTACTTAAACACAGAAAAATAACAAGATTATTTTTAAAAGATCAGTATAAAATTATAAAAAAAATCTTATAATTTTTAAAAATAAATTATAAATAGAAAAATCATAAATATAATTGGGAGACATCTGATAAAATAAAAAATATTAAACAAAATAATTTATAAAAAATAGAAAAATACTATAAATATACTTTTCATATCTTAATTATAGAAAATTTGATGCATTGAATTATAAATTATTAGTTTTGACGCATTATACTATCAAATTATTAATATTAACATTTTACACCTTTCATCAAATTTTTTTCTATCAAATTAAATAAAATTTGAGATTTTTTTACTCTTGAAAATAAAAATAATTTTTTCCATGACTTAATGAATTGATAAAACAGATTTGATTAAATATGAACATATATAAAATGTATATGGACGTTATCCTTATTTTAATATAAATTTGGCTAGTAATACGTGAAAGTGAATAATTTAGGGTGTAATTTAAGTAAGAAATATATTTATCCAAATAAAAAAAAAAGTTCACTCTAATTGCACTAGTAGCAAAGCAAACAGCTTCCCTCGTTTAGAAATGTCTAGTAGAAGATCATCACCGCCCTTCGTCGTGCTCAACTGGTTTTGAGGCATTTATTCTAATATCAGACAAAGTTCATTTCCTCCATTGGAGATAAAGGTACCGTACCAAATTCGAAGAAAGCGAAAGCGAAAACGGAAAACCCCATGGCGAAGTTGGAGAGAGACCTTCAGTGCCATTGCGTGGGAAGGCTTGAAGTCGTTCGGCCCAAACCCGTCGGTTTCCTTTGCGGTTCTATCCCCGTTCCCACGGACAAATCCTTCCACGCTTTCAATTCCTCCGCTCTCGTCCCCTCAAGCCAAACGTAATTTCTCTTTCTTTGTGCTTTTTCTTTCATTATTGCGCTTGAGCCTTTTGGCTGTTGAGAAGTTTGTCTAATTTTATTTTGCTTTTCGTTTTGACAAAAGAGTGAGTGCTCCGCGGTATCGGATGCTTCCCACGGAGACGGATCTCAATACGCCTCCGGTTCTCTCGAATTTTCCGGACAAGGTTCTTCCCCCTGCCGCTGTGCAGTCCGAGGCTACTGGAGGTGCACATTTCTTCTTCTTTGCATTTTATAGTGCATTCTTGCAGCTTACTTAAAGAATTTATTTGATACATCATTTTTTATACGTTTTGCAGTAACATATGTTTCTCTTTGAATTCCTGTGCTTTCTCATTTAGGACTGAGATACACACACGTCTTTGCTTGAATCACCCACAAAATGTCAGTTCTGTGTTCTTTCTGGCCTCGACCTTCTCAGCATGGGACATCATTAAATTCTCTTGGTTTTGGGAATTCTCTGTGCAGAAGGCATTTAAACTCAGGATTCGTGTCTTTATTGCCTAATCCTCTTATGAATCTTTGTTTGTTGTAATTTCGGCCTTGCTAACTTAAATAATGTGTTTTTTCTTGGGTGCCTGCTAATTATCTACCTCCCTTGAAAGCATCTACAAACTGATGAGTATCTACAGATTTATAAACTCCAGAAACACTAGGCAGCTGGATATCGTTAGTTTCTAGTGAGATCATCATCAATATCCAACTCAAAGATATTAAGAGAAGCCTGATTCTTTGCTTAAAGTTCCAGTTGGGCTTAAATAACTGTGATAGCCCTCCAGGAACATGTGCAATCTCCACCACTAACATCTTCTGGTTCTGTATGAAGTTGAGTCCCGCATCAGTTATAGGCGTTTGCAGACCAAAATTTTGGTTTGTGGGAGTTGGTGAAAAAGTGAAGAGAGATAATTTTAATGAATTTTTTATGTTTATTATAATGGAAAGAGATGATTTGATAGGGAAAAAGAGATTATTTTATAGTTATTTTATTAGACCAAAATTTTGGGATGGCCAAAATTTTGGTACTCAAACACCATTAGGCGCCAACCCTTAGCTCCATACTTATTGCTTCCCCTTTTATAAGTGGGATCTTTTGCCTCTGCAGGAGCTAATTTTAACAAGTGTAACAGTGAGATCCAACTTGCGCTCTTCATCAGTAATTTTTCTTGGAGAATGTGCTAGCGTTGTCAACTTAGCGAGGGTTAAGTTAATGCTTCCTAAGTTTTGCCTTTTGGAGGGGGTTGGGCAAGAAGTTTGAGTGAGTCTTTTGTGTTTTTCAGTAATTTTTTTTTTTTTTTTGATAATTAAATGTTCTTTCTGTAATGTTGCTGATATTATTACGTGGTGTTTGAACTGTCATGCTAACAAAGACAGCATTTAGATGATCCTTTAATAATCCAAGTTGCTTCTTTACTGAATCATTTAAATTTTTCCTCCTTGGCAGATTTACCTTGGGAAGGTGGTGCTGTTACATCAAATCTTTCTAGGAAATGTGAGGCCCTTGCAGTTTCTGGTTTGGTCGAGTATGGGGATGAGATAGATGTGATTGCTCCAGCTGACATTCTGAAGCAGATCTTTAAAATGCCATATTCCAAAGCACGATTATCAATTGCCGTTCATCGCGTTGGACAGACTCTGGTTTTGAATGCTGGGTGGGTATTTATACACACTGCTTTATTTGTCGTTCTATTATATTTTACCATGGCTTGTTTGTCACAACAGAGTTCTAGGTGAGAATTGTCGGTGGGCACCATTTAGTTTTTTCTATTTGTTTGAGGATTCCCGAGAATGCCAACTCTCAGTACAGTACAATATAGTGTTCAATTTCAAATAAAAATGTAATTCATCATGTTATTTGTTTTATTACTGATGGAGTGGGCTTTTGCCGTTAATTTTTTGCTTCATCAATTATAAATGCTAACCGTGCTGGTCACAAATTCTTTTATTTTAACGAATTGAAGTTTGTTGTAAGTAAATTTTGTCCGAAATATACGGGCCATCACATTTCATGTATATTTTTAAAAAATAAGCATGTCAATTCTTGGGATTTCTAGGCCTTAGGCATTAAATTTTCAAGAGTCAACGACTGCTGAGCATTGAGTTCCTGAAATACGATCGGGCTCTTATGTCAATTCTGTGTTGTCAAGGGCAGGCCTGACGTTGAAGAGGGAGAAAAGTTGATCAGAAGACATAGCACTCAGTCGAAATCTGTAGATTCTTTATTTTTGAATTTTGCCATGCATTCAGTTAGAATGGAGGCTTGCGATTGTCCTCCAACTCATCATGTCCCATCAGTTGAGCAATCAGACTCTTCTGTTCTTCCTGGAGGAAATAGAACTCAGTTTGTGGGAAATTGTGATAGTTTTGGTCACAATGAAGGATTCAATTGTTGTTCTGAATACCCTCAAGTCAAGCAAGATGAGTTCTTTTGGGGAAGTAAGAAGAATAATAGAAGTAAAGGGCGTGATCCTGTCAAAAAGTCTTCACAAGTTGGTGAGAAACCCAGGAGCTCAATGCAGGAGTCTGAAAAACATAGAAGAGCTGGTCATGATGGTTTTCTAAGGGTTTTGTTTTGGCAGTTTCACAATTACCGAATGCTTTTGGGAAGTGACTTGCTTCTGTTCAGTAATGAAAAATATGTTGCTGTGAGCTTGCATTTATGGGATGTCTCACGAAAGGTGGGCGTGAACTTCCGAGTCTAGTCTCCATATTTGTGATTAAGTATGTTCATCATGTTTTCCATCCATGTTTTGACAGGTCACTCCATTAACATGGCTAGAAGCTTGGCTTGATAATGTAATGGCCAGTGTACCTGAATTGGCTATCTGTTATCATCAAGATGGTGTTGTTCAAGGTTATGAGCTTCTGAAAACAGATGATATATTTCTAGTGAAGGGAGTCTCCGAGGATGGCACTCCTGCTTTTCATCCTCATGTCGTCCAGCAAAACGGCCTTTCTGTTTTGAGGTTCCTTCAAGAAAACTGCAAGCAGGATCCTGGTGCTTATTGGGTACTGTTGTGATCTATTTATGTTTCCTTTCTTTTAAATGGGAGATACCTTCTAAAACAGATGCTCTACCCTGGATGTGACGCCAGAAATTGGCTTTCATCTTTATTTTTTTTATGAAAGTACTATCTCCTTGCATAACATGCTCAAAATCTGAATGTATCCAATAACTCATCCTTCTGACTTTGATTATTGGAAACTTTTCATCGCATTAGATTTTTTGGAACTTGCAATTATCACAAAAAAAAAAAAAAGAGATTTTTTGGAACTTGCTTTATTCCCAAGCATAAACAAGAATCAACTCAGATTTGAATGAATATTCTTGAATTATTGTTGATGCAGTGGTAGCTGATCCCCCAAAAGTTCCAATTTTTTATCTTTAAAAAATTCTAAGGGAATTTTAAAAGTTCAGGAAAAAAGTTCTCATGTGTCAAAGAAATAAATTGACTATTGGAACAATAGGATAGCAAAAACAATGAAATTGGGCAGAGGATGATGATCTTCATTGAAGAGAAGCGTACATATTTTTGTTTACAATGAGATTAATACTGATACTTGTTGAAAAGATGAAGCTGACAATGTATCTTTGTAATAATAGCACCATACTTATACATATTTTCAATCTGGGATAATCTTGTACCCAGGATATCAACTTCTGCTAGGTAAATATGGCAGAGACGCCTCTTTGTAGAAGAATTTGGTTTGTCTATCATAGACTCGAGAGAATCTCTTAGTCAGTTTGTCTTGTGTGATGATGATATCTAAATATATCTCTTCACTCAAAATTGAGATATATGAGGTGTATTAACTGGAAAAGATCATATCCTTATTACCTTCTCAATTGATTTTCTAAAACTTAGCTTTTTTCCAATTTCATGGTGGTCTGTTTGATATCAGTTGGTTTTTCATCTGTTGACTCTTAAATTGTTAGTGAACCTGTTCTTTTTGTCCCAATTCAATTTCTGCAGCTTTATAAAAGTGCGGGTGAAGATGTGATCCAACTTTTTGATCTTTCTGTTATTCCCAAGAACCATTCTTCCAATGACTGTGATGATGCCTCAAGCTCCCTGCCTTCTCTGTTGCATAGGGGACGGAGTGATTCCTTGTATTCATTAGGGACTCTCCTATACCGAATCGCTCACAGACTTTCGCTTTCAATGGTGTGGAAGAGATAGACTGTTTTGTTTCATATGTTGTCTTGTACAATCTTGGTATCTCTTACTAAACTACTTTTTTTTTGCTGCAGGCTCCTAATAATAGGGCCAGATGTGTGAGGTTCTTTAGAAAATGTTTGGATTTTCTAGATGAGCCAGATCATCTGGTATGTTTATAGTATTACTTTCAATGTACCAGTTGCCTCTTCTTTGTCAGTGCTTTTATTATAATTGCGGTAGCTAGACAAAATAGTTGCATTTACAGTTTGTATTATGCCAAACAGGTTGTGCGCGCATTTGCCCATGAACAATTTGCGAGGCTCATCTTAAATTCTGATGAAGATCTGGATTTAACATCTGAATCTCTTCCTGTAGAATGTGAAGTTACAGTGATTGATGCCGAGGAGGAGTCCTCGGACTTTGTAAGTAGCATCTCTGAATCAATTGTGCATGAAAAAGTCTCCTCTTTAGTTGCAGAGCACAAACCATATCAAGATGGACAAACTTTTAAAGATTTAGTATTAGAGGATTCTGTCAAGATGACTTTGGAGGCAAATCTATCTGCTTCTGGAAAATTGATAGCAGGAGGTGACACAGAATTAAGAGATCAAGGAAGTTTTGTCCTAGGTTCCTGTGGTGATGAAAGCTTAGCAGTGTGCAAGGTCTCTCCAACATCTGTTCAAACTGTTGCTGATCCCATTTCCTCGAAGTTAGCTGCGGTACATCATGTTTCTCAGGCTATCAAGTCTCTCAGATGGATGCGCCAACTGCAGAGCACTGAACCAGATCTGGTGGATAAAGGGAATCGAACTAATGATACACTGCCTTCATCTATTAGTTTCTCTGTTTGTGGATGTGGTGATGCTGAATGTATTGAAGTCTGTGACATTCGGGAATGGCTTCCAACGTCAAAATTGGACCACAAGTTGTGGAAACTTGTTCTTTTACTTGGAGAATCGTATTTGGCACTTGGTCAAGCTTATAAAGAGGATCGTCAGTTGCATCAGGCATTAAAAGTTGTAGAATTGGCATGTTCTATATATGGATCGATGCCTCAGCATCTTGAAGATACGAGGTTCATTTCTTCAATGATCAGTTGCTCTTCGTTGCAGAAGAAATTCAGTGAAAGAAATGAAAAAACAAGATCATACAGTGGCAATGCGAAAGATGATAAATCCAGCTTTACATATGATTCTCTTACTTTTGAGCAATACTCTTCCATTTATCTCTTCTGGGCCAGGGCATGGACACTAGTTGGAGATGTTTATGTTGAGTTCCATATAATGTATGGTAAGGAGATCTCAATACAAGCAGAGAGGACATCCAATATTAGGGAGTTGAGAATCTCTTCTGAGGTGGTGAAGGAAGTTAAAAGGCTTAAGAAGAAGCTGGGTCAGTGTAATCAGAGTTGCAGTTCATGTTCCTTGGTAAATTGCAGTTGCCAGAGTGACAGGGCAAGCAGTGGTAGCAGTGCTAGCAGTAGCAAAGCAGATATGCACTCAATAGGTTATGGCAGAAAACACACAAAGAAATCATATGCTAAGAGCACATCCCACTCACTTTTGGGAGACCCTGGAGATGACCATGTTCATCACCAAATGGACACTAGAAAAAGGTTTGATGGTGGGCATCTACAGCACAACAGAGGTGATGAAAGCCTAAAAGAAGCTTCTTCTAGTAATGATACTGGAGTACAAACTTTGGAAACTAATACTAAGAAGGTGGAGGGTTTCCTGGAGATGCGAGACATAGGCTCCACAGTGACCTCTCAAATGGAAATAGCTTCTAGAGAAACACCCAAAGTGAAAAATGGGGGCATATTTAAGTTCCTCGGGGGTCCTGTAGTTAGAGATACAGAGCATAATCTTTTAGCTGCCCTAAGCTGTTATGAAGAAGCTAGAAAGGCATTGGGTGGACTTCCAAGGGGTTCAGAAGAACTACAATCTGTTTTCAAGAAGAAAGGGTGGGTGTGCAATGAGCTGGGTCGAAACAGGCTTGAAAGGAAAGAATTGAACGAAGCTGAAGTTGCTTTTGCAGATGCTATAAATGCATTCAGGGAAGTTTCTGATCACCCCAACATTATTTTAATTAACTGCAATTTGGCACATGGCAGACGGGCATTGGCTGAAGTGATGGTATCAAAGATTGAAGATCTCAAAATACATACAATTTTCCGCAATGCATACAACCAAGCTCTGAAGACTGCAAAACTAGAATATACCGAGTCACTGAGGTATTATGGGGCAGCAAAGTCAGAACTGAATTTTATTGCTGAAGGGGGTGACTCTGTGACTAGTGGTTTGAGGAATGAGGTTCTCACACAATTTGCCCATACATATCTGAGGCTTGGTATGCTATTGGCAAAAGAAGATGTTTCTGCAGAAGTTTATGAAAATGGAGCCTTGGAAGATAAATTTGTAGGTTATGCCGGTACTGGTGTCAGAAAATCAAGAAAGGAATTGAGAAAGCATGAGATTTCTGCCAATGATGCCATACGGGAAGCATTGTCGGTGTATGAATCACTTGGTGAATTGCGGAAACAGGAAGCCGCATATGCTTATTTTCAGCTTGCTTGCTACCAAAGGGATTGTTGTTTAAAGTTTTTGGAGTCAGATCATAAGGAAAGCAACATGTCTAAAGGTGAAAGCAGCATTCTCCAACGGGTCAAGCAGTATGCTTCCTTGGCTGAGAGAAACTGGCAAAGAGCCATGGATTTTTATGGCCCCCAAACGCATCCCACCATGTACCTGAAAATTCTCATAGAGAGATCGGCTCTTTCATTAAGTCTTTCGGCGCTTTTACGCTCAAATGCAGTACGTTCTTGGACTTCTTTGTTTCTGGTTATACTTATTTGTTTGGTCAGAGGAGAGCCTAGTATTCCTATCTTTCCCTCTCTAAATTCACTCAATCTTTGGCACAATGGCTTCAGATGTTACTCCTGTGGGTCATAAAACATCAAGTTAGCTTCCTTGTCACTATTAGATAATTGAGTTAGCCTATTCTATTCTACTAACAACCCCCTCCCTCCCCCGTGAAAATATAGCAAGGAAGCAGAAATGATAATGCTGAAGGCTCTCTGCTTAGATTCGGGTGGTCAAGGGGTCGCTCTTGGCTCCAAGTCATACGCACTAAAAAAAAAGGACAGACATAACAATAAAAGATATAGAAATAATTGAGTTCACATTTTATGATGATAATTTTATTTTTCTCACAGCGCATTTTAGGATGTTTAATCCTTTTACTGTTGTTCAAATGACTATTCTCAAATGACTTTCTGATGGTGTGGGGACCATGATGTTTAGATCTCTTTTGGCTGAGACTATGTGGAAGTTGCAAGTACTTCTTGATAGTGCCTCAGCATTTTATACAGAGTCTTATGCAGTTCTTGATTAGCAAATTTGAGTGGATACTTTTCTGTACTTGGTTCTCTCATGCACCTCGTCATCAGTATCAAGCATCCCTTTCTATAATTGGATGAGATTCAGTAAGCATCATATACCCAAAGAGTCATTCCATGTTGTCCTGGAACATGTGTGGGCTGGTTATTTACTCTGATGTTGGGAAATATTCATATATTGCATTTGTTTTTTAGATGCTAGAATCAGCTCTATCTCGCATGCTTGAAGGACGCCATGTATCAGATAAGGATTCAGACTTTTCCAGAACCGACTATCCTGAGATACATGCAAAATTTTGGAGAGAGTTGCAGATGCTTTTGAAGAAAATGTTGGCCATGACAATATCAGCGAGTGCAAACAAGTCTTCTCCCTCCACCCAACCGAATGTTGCATCCAATAGGTCTGGAGATGCAGAAAAGCTGAGGGAGCTTTACAAAATGTCTCTGAAGTCCACTGAGATGAGTGAATTGCATGCTATGCACGCATTGTGGGTATCATAAAGTTCCCGTTTGGGACATTTTCATCTTACTAGAAAGTTTCACATGGCCATGCATAGATAGTTACACACTAGTTATACCAAATGTATTGTAGGCTACTCTTTGTGATGCTGTAGATATTAGAGATGAAGATTTTAAAGATGCGATGAATGAAGCTTTCAGATGTTTGTTTTGATTTTCAAGACTTCAGGACCATTTAAGGAATGGATTTTCTCTCCACGATTTGAGACTAGTTGCATGAGTTTGCATCATCCCCCTTTTCTTTTGTGGATGAGAATTTGTAATTCTTGGTCATTTCCAATTCAGTCATCTTTTCCTGTTGCTAATTGCTATTGGTTTCAGGGCGAGTATGCGTTCGGAGACATTATTCATCGTATATGATATATTTCCTCTTATCTTCTTTCTAAATCTCATGCGGTATTCATTTTGCACTCTTGCTTCTTTAGCATTAAATCATGCAGTTACTTTACAAAGCTCCTGTCAATATAAGTTCTCAGCTATTTACTGTGGGATGTACCTAAATTTGGAAGGTGGGATCAGGTAGAACTATAACATATTAAATGGGTAATTGTCATACTTCAACGTGTGGTTGCTGAGAAAGGCCTTTTTTGAGCCGTTTCAGGGCTGAAAGCTGGTATTACCTACGACGTCCAAAGCCTTAAATCATGTAAAGAAAATTACACGAAAATTTATAAATTATTTAATTTTTGTGTAAATTACATGGACCAATTTGTATAATTCAATAATTGGTACCTATTCTATTAAAAGGTCCAGTAGAGTAAAAATATTAGTATATAGCTAGTTCAAATATCATAGCATATAACGTTGAAGCTACAAATTAGGGATAAATGAAAAATACATAAATATATTTTGGGGTAAACTCATAGTTAGCCCCCTATATTTGAGCAAAAATCAAGTTGCTACCCTTATTTTTCAATCCAACAATTTGAGACCCATAACTTTCAAAACCTATCAATCTTCGCCCCCCGTCTAAATCAGGTGTTAAGTCCGACGGAAAATCGTGCAAAATGATCGAAATGCCCTCCAATACTAAATTTAAAAAATAAATAAAAATAATATAAATTTAAGAAATAAATTAAAAATAAATAGATTATTGAAATAGATTTTCAATAGTTTTATTTAAAATATTATTTTTAAAAAAATATATCATTTTTTATTTTTAATGAGTTTTTTTAATTTTTTTAATAATTTTATTTTGGAGGGGCATTTTGGTCATTTTTTATATTTTTCCGTTTGATTTAACGTCTAATTTAGACGGGGGGCGAAGATTGATAGGTTTTGAAAGTTATGGGTCTCAATTTGTTGGATTGAAAAATAAGGATAGCAACTTGATTTTTACCAAACATAAGGGACTAACTATGAATTTACCTCATATATTTTACATCCTTTAATTATATAAATCTTGACATTTTACAAATTTAATTATTATTTTTATAATATTTTATCCGTCTATTATTAATTTTAGATCCTTACACTTTCCATTTAATTTTTTTTAATGGAAATCAAACTTTTAACACATAAAATTATGATATAACTCTCATAAAATATTCATTGTCCCCAAAAAAGTATGGAGATAAAATTGTTCCCGCCCGTGAAATTAATAGTTAATATGTATAATATGATAAAAATAATAAAATTGGGTATAACATTTGAAGACCTCGAAGTATTTATTTTAATATAAAAAGTCTCCTTTGGTGCAGGCCGAAACCAAAGATCCAAGCTGAGATAGCGTACGGAACGAGCGGAAACTCAGAGGCCGAGACAAGGAATATGTTTTATTTTCTCTATCTCGGAGGTCCAATTATACTTCATAATCTGAGATTACGTCCCTTACCTAATACGAATTATTGCAATTTGTAGGTATAAATCCCAACGACAGCGACGGATCTTCCTGAAACTTAGACCTTAAGCATCGGACACGTGTACTTATCAAATTATAGAAGCTCTATTTGTTCCTAAATCCAAATTCTTGGACGGTATTGGGTCTTTGGTTATAAAAGCAAGGGGGGAAGAGAAGAGATGAGGTATATGGATCTCCGAATGAGAAGCTTTTCGTCTTCGTTTTCGACATTGCCGCTGCTTCTATCGTTGTTGTTGATTTCCATTGCCATGGCCGAGTCTGCTAAACCCGCTGGTTCTTCTTCATCCGCAGCGTCGGTGCAAATCGTCTACACCGAGAGGCCCCAGGACGAGGAGCCCGAGGCTTTCCACATCCGAACCCTCACCACCGTCCTCGGCAGGTCCTCTCCCTCTCCCTCTCTCTAGAAACTACTCGAAATGTTATTTTATATGCATACATATATGTCTGTAGAACATGAAATCGTATGATAGGAGTGTATGGCATCTGATTTTTTGTCGTATAAAACCTTCTAATCGACAGCGAGGAAGCTGCAAAGGAGGCTCTGATATACAGTTACAAGACCGCAGCCAGTGGATTCTCCGCTAAGCTTACCCCCGACCAGGTTTCCCAAATTTCAAGTATGCCCCCTTCTTTCTCTTATTTTTCCTCCGTTGTTTTTTCTTGCTTTCATTTTTTCTCATATTTATTGGTTGGTCTTTGTTTTTGCATGGCGGTAAATTATTTTATGCACATTTTTGGATAATTTCTCTGGCCCTCTTTAGACATCGTGCCTTGCTACGACTCTATTTTTGTATGGTTCAATAGATGTAATTTTTAATTGAGCTAATATTCATTGTTGGTTACCGAGATTTGGATGCTATTATGCCATGTTCTATACTATAAATAGTCTTACTGATCTCGAAATATTCTTTGTTTATTTCCCTTTTTCTATGTTTTTGACCAAAACGTCGAGAATGAAATGAAACTGAAGTATTTTCATTCGAAGTTCAAATTCAAAATACATAACTCAAATTCAAATTAAGTTAGGTTCCATAGGATTTGCCTTTCTCCTCCATTTCAGCTACACTCAGAGATTCTTCATCAAAGAACTTGACTTGGTCTTGAACAGATCTCTATGTGGAATTCTCTATATCACACTGGAATAGGTTGTGCCTACAAATTCTCCTGGTTCTATATTTATTCCTTTTCAATAAGGTATCCAACATAATAATGCAAAGCATTGACGTTCTGCAGTTTAAAATGTTATAATCAAACAGATGATCCCAACCTGAAGAAAGTAACTAGAATGAATCACTCAGCGGATTTGGCCTCCCTTTCGTATACCATTCTCATATCCCTGTTGTGCATTTTGTACTTGCGTTTTGGCTAGATAGCTTATATATCGTGGAGTGTCTGGCTAAAACCTAATCTGATCGGACACTACCTCGATTTTATGCTCATAAAACTCATTAAGCTTGTAATGGTGTTCATCTTTGACTGTTCACATTTGTGTGTGCTGGGTGCAGTATGCTGGATATAGCAACCGCGATTATAGTATCTTGATCGATGTTTTAGTTATATCTCATTAAGTGATTCGGTTCTTTATAATTTGGGACTTTTAGGTATAATCTTATATAAATGCATTTGTGACTTCTGTTATGGATGTGTGCTGATCTTTTTTACCTATTAAAGGTCAATTTGGCATCTTTCTGGCTTATACATATTGTGATTCTCATCAAACTTGGGAATACTGAGAATTATTATGCTCGACATAATTATTTTAATAACTTGTTGGTATGCTTTATGTTGGCAGAACTACCTGGTGTTCTTCAGGTTGTCCCAAGCCAGACCCTGCAGCTGCATTCAGGACCTGGAAAGCGGCAGTAAAGGATGTGAAGCTCCTGCATCTAGTAGTATATATGTTTAAAAGGGTTTACTCATATGTATACACCAGGTGTTTGTCCTATGCGCTCTGTTGCGGTAGGAGCCTTCACCTAAATAAGTTTAAGCTTTGGATATAATTTCGCTTATATTGTACTGCTGCATGGTATATGAGGTATAACATCCAGTGTTTCCAGTGTCGCCCAATCAGAAAGGACTCTGAAATCTTTAATTTTTTACCCCTCCTGTTTTTACTTATTTCTGGGAAAGCATTCATGATGGACATGGCAAATCTCTTATCGTATAGAGGTTGCCTCTCTGCTTCATAATCCATGTTCGCCACCAAATTTGTTACTCGAGACCCCCAGTGTGACTCTTCGTCTCTTATGACAGCTATCCATTCTTCAATCGCCATCTCTTCTGTGGATTGGCGACTCGGTACTCTTATGGCTATTATCTAAATTTGTTTGTGTTACTATCTTCATTGGAAAGCTTAAAAATTAATGGGATATAAATTATGTCGCTCGTAAATGTAATATTGTCCCATGATTATTTTTTAAAACATTTTACTCTGGGAGACCTTCCGTCTTACTGTTTAATGTCCTCCTTCAAGGAGGACTCATTATTTATTTATTTATTTATTTATTTTTTTCAAAAATAAAAAGGGTGGAAGAGATGGCCAATTCTGGTCAGCTTTTGTTTTTTAAGATGTGACTATACAGTAGAATGTCTAATAAATTTTAATAAAATAAATATTTTCAAAATTTTCAAAATATTTTTCTGAAATTTTAGCAAACGAACGCCCTGTATTGGCTAGAAAGAGAGGAACAAAGCACCCCTTCATATCTCCGGTCATTCGAAAGCAGGCGTCTATTTCCCGCCTTCCGGGGGTGAGATGAGATGTAGGAAGCCCAGCACTGTAGTTTCTTAAAAGTTTTTCCTGCCAAATCCCGACTTTTCCGTAATTCCATTCTGCCCCCGTGAAAGTTAGGGTTTCCGCGTAGCAGCTAAAGATGCCGGAGCTGAGCTGGAGACACCAAACCCTTATTCAAGCTTTGTTATCACGCGGTCCTCTCAGGGACGACGAGTTTCACTCCATCTTCACCGGCCTCACCGGCAAAAACCCAGGTCCCCCCCCCCCCCCCCCCCTCTCTCTCCTTCGCTGCTATACAATGCTCGCTCGATTTTCGATGCCCGAATATTTTTCGGATATCGGTTGACGTAAATCACAGAACTCTCACAAAATTGCTTCTTATTGATTTTACTTCGACTACTTTCTTCCTTTTAGAGTCTCTTTGATTGCCCGAACTAGTATCAGTGCTTGTTATCATATACATCAGAGCACTTTTTATATCCCCATTGGCGGAATCTGGTTGAATATTTGGTTTTCGTTATGATATTTTGTACAGGTACTCAACGGCAACTATTTGATGAATATCTGCTGAAGATAAACAAGGCACTTTCTTATGTTCAATGCGAGTTACGAGGCTTCCGAAACCAATATGATGGCCGGATTTACTATGGGGTGGTCAATAATATTTCTGATGAACAGTCCAAGCTGGGAACAAAATATTCTGTTCCGCAGATTGCTTTCTTCAAGGCTATTGTAAGTCTTGTTTAAGATTTACGGTAATTTCAGTGTCATTTCTCGTGATGTGCTTTGTTGCTAAGTAGTACGGAAATGTTAATGATGGAGAATTTCATACATTCACTTGAAACTGCATTCTACTCTATATATGAATTAATGTATGTTCTAAAATTTATTACTCCGTAAATGATAAGAAGCAGATACTTTGTTCACTTGCTCAATATACGAGGCTTTTAAGGCTCTAAAAGATACTATGCATAATTGCAATCTCTTCGAAATCTCTATCCCCGATATATGTTTCATGTCTAATAGTATAAGATTGAAACATTATTTTATCCATATCATGTGACACTGTTATTTTGATGTCAAATGTCAGATAGAAGCAATTCTGCAAGATGCTGCAGCCCAAGGTAGCATATCTGACATTGATGCTCTTAATCTGAGATTGGAGAATCAGGTTTGGCTTTTGCTTAGAATACCTGTTCTCTATTAGGAACATATGATTTCAATCTCAGTGATACAAAATTAAATCCATATGAATTCTCATCTAATTTCCCAAATTAGAGGATAAGTGTGTCATTTCACATAACCACAGGGAAGCCACAATAAAACTCATGGGCCATGGCTTTGGTATTGACGCATTCAATGAGCTGTTGTAGCTCATAGAAACAATAAAAAAGAATGATCTTAAGACGACGGCGAATTTCAGGTCAATATAAAGAGAATAAAGAAGCTCTGGAACGATCTTAACATCATCAGTCAGTTCTAGATACAAAAACTATTAGATTTTCAATCGTTTCACTAACAGTGGGTCCCAGTTTGCAGTATAGATTAAGTACTCTTTGGAATGCAATTGTCTTTTTGAAGGTTCCTATTATTTCTTGCCACAGAGAATATTACCTGTAGCTAAATTTTGGACATATATCCCAGTAAACTTTTTGAAAGGTCATTTAGTACTCACTCCAAGGAATAATGTCTGCAGCTAAATTGTTGATGTCTATCAATTGCATCTGATCTTATGGCAGGAACCTTTTTATTGTTAGTTTGCCTAGAGGGATGTTTCTAGATATCATGTTTGCACTATTCTGCTTTCATTAGGAAAAGTTCCATGAGAATGGACCATCCTTTTGCGTAGGCTCCCTTAACTTCTGTACTACTTTGGCATAGGCCAACGAGCTTATTATTCTTACAAGCTCACTGTTCTGCTTGACAGTTCATGTTGCCTATCTTCAGGTTCTGACTGGCACAGAATCCCAGTCACAGGGAGGTCCAACTCATGTCCCTCTGCCACTCAAAAATTTTTCAATATCACAGAAGCAAAAAGCTCTTGACGAACTTGTGCAGGATCAGTGGCTTACTCACACCACTGATGGTAACATTGGACTTGGTGTCAGATCCTTTCTTGATCTGCGTAGTTATTTTCACAACAGTGATATTCCTTCATGTCAAGTGTGCAACGAAGCTGGAGTGAAGGTTGGAATTGATTGGTGCTTTGCCACGTCAGTGGATGCTGTCTAATGTTATGTTCAATTGTAGTCCTGCTACTAATCCATTTCTTTCTTTTAGCAATATAAGATTTGCAAGTCAAACATTAATTTGAATCAGATTTTTGCTTGTTCATGACTTTCTTCCTTCTTATTTAAGCACTTGTGTGGTTCCAAAATAGAATCTAATGTTTCATTCCATTCCCCTAGGGTAATAGAAATGGGATCTTTTACAATTAGTTTCAGTAAAACTAACGGAACTTTTCATTGTTGCTACTTCTAAATCTCATAGCTTTTTGGTTTGTTTTCGACAGGCAGAGCTGTGCCAGAATGACTGTTGTACAGTCCGAATTCATAAGTACTGCCTCAAGAAATTATTTTCCAAAAGAAGGGTATTAATCTTGATGCTTCTTATTTTTACGGTCGACAGAGATTCGTGTATTTCATAAATTTGCTGACTTGATTGACTTCAGGGGGAAAGAGTTTGTCCTAGTTGTGGGACTCAATGGCATTTTGTTGTGCCCAAAGCAGAACTCCTGGAGGAAGACGAGGAGTCTGATGTACCCACCCAGAGCCAGCCACCTCTGGGACCAAAAAGAAAGAGGCTTGAAACCGGAAAAACTGGTGATGCAAATGCAGTTCAATCCGGTTCCTCTCAAACATCCGGATCTACTACTACTGATCTGAGAAGAACAACTCGAAGTACTGCCCGTCTAAAGTAATGGTTTTCGTGTGCCCCTTTTACGCCAGGGACTAGGTGAAATATGCTGTATATAGTTTGCTTTGCTTTAAAACATCTGGCATTCGCTGCATAAACTTTTTGGAGCAATACTGGAATTGTGGTGGAATGCTTCACGAGTCTCTCTTTTTTGGATGTCCCAAGCATTCCGGAACAACTGTGATATATATTATATTATTCTTGAAAACAACTGTATTAGGATGTGTTAGTATCTGATTTTCCGTTCAGTTGCTACGAATACTAGTTCCGCAAGTTCTTTTTTTAGTTTTATTGCCAGTTCACAAGGCTAAGCCCGCCGTGTGTGATGCTAGCCAACATGGCAAGAGTCACAAACTCCCCTTTTTATTTGTCGCAGCATGTGTCCTGCTCTCTTGATATCTGGACCGACCACTCCTATTTACACTGTCACCTAGTCGAAACTGGCTTGATGTCAGTGGCAGAAGCCTCGGTTCTGATGTACTGGAACCCAAAAATTCCTATTAATTTGCCATGTACTTTACTTTTTGCCCATAATTTAACACATCGTGAAATTGATTCTCCAAGTTTGGAACAAGCTGAAGGATGTGCTTTTGTTAGTACGCACGCCAGAAGCTTCTCCAGCTCGTCTCATCGATTTTCTTCAGGAAGACTGGGTCCAACATAGAGATCGGGTATTTTTGCGTACGATGTCTTGCTTATGTCTGTCCATAGAGTCTGAATGGTCATCCAAGCAAGAGCCAAGGGCCCAAGAGGTTATCCGCAATATCCCCCTTACGCTCTTAAGCAACCGAAATATAGTGGAACAGCTGATTATTCTTTGCATATTGAAATTGAAAAGGTGCAAAATATGCCCAGTGCAAAAGTGCAGCATCAATAAATGGGGACTGAGAATCAAACAAAATAATAAATCAAAAACATATCTTGCAAATACCAAATAAAAAGAAAATCAAGTTTAGGTACTAAAAGAATTCAAATCTAACAATCCTAAGAGTGGTTCGTTTCCATCAATATGCCATGGCGAGGATTGACGAAGATTTTGGAAACTCGTATAAAACAACTTACCAAAGCTACTTAGAACATAACGCAATCCAAAATGAAGGTTCAAACACGAAAGATATTTTTATTAAGATAGCCTTAAAAAATGCCATAAGCTCCAGCAACAGCAATCAAAATTAAAAGAATATGGATTGCATTCAATTGAACGTATTTACTCCGTACTTTACACATGCACATGGGAAAGAAAATAACAAGAACACAAGAACCATGAGGGTAACAAAGTACCATCATCGATGTCTATGTCTGGAGAAACTTGGTGATCCGGTAGCATGTGTGCCTCTGTAATTCTTGGTGGGAGAATCAGTTGGTCCCCTGAATGAAGGATAAGCAGATTTTGCAGGCAGTGGCATTGAGTCTAATGGAGCTGACTCCGCAGGCACAAAGCATGCTGTGTTGATACGCGTTCTCTCAAGCTCTGCTTGAAGTAACTCAGAACTATACTGCTGTGCAAGAGCCTAAAGCATAAAACAAACATAATCAAATTAAATAGCCAACCCCAATATCATCTCTCGAATGTATTCTTCTTCTTTTTCTCCTCAAGTAACACTGAGTATTAGAATTCATATATGTACATTATGCATTAATTTACAGTTTCTTGCACAGACATTGCTACACATAATTTGTTACAAGACACTTCCTTTCACACTAATAGCAGATTCCCTCATTTCACTACAACTCGAATTAAAATTTCTTATTTTGCTAAATAACCTCTCAAAGTCCAGAATAGAAGTTCATAGGGAACAACTAATTTATTATAGGTTCTATTTCGCCATATAAGATTAAGGGTCTTTAGATCCGACACAAACCAAGAAACAAAATCAACTGAGTCAACTTGTTCAATGAATCCTAGACTTGCTACAAGAAGATAAGACAGGCGAATAAGTTTCTTACAATCAGATCATCAGGTGACACGGTCATCCCTTGCTGTCTTTCATCTGAAAGTGCGTCTTCACTCCCACGAGTTGGTCGGCGGTGATGCCCTGGATTTTCTACAGCCTCAGACATGCTCTCAGTAGCTTTCTCCAAGAGCACTCCTTGCAAAGACTTCAGAGACTCCCTTGCATCGGGTGTAAAATATGGATTCAATACGATCTCGAAATATTCAAGCTGCAGAAAATACAGGTGAAATAATTAACGGTTTAACCAATGAGTTCTGACCCAAATACTACTTTTTTGCCTATTGGAAGTGAGATCCTTGTTTTAACTCTAAGACCAACTGGGCGCATCATACTAATAATTGCAAAAAACAAAAAGTCTAAAAGTATCTTAGTCCATAATGGTAATGGAACCACTGCAGACAAAGTAAGCGTGGCACAGTTTCTGGGATGCATGCGACACAGTTTTTCACACACCTGCAGTAATGCCTCATATCAAACCTCTCTTCTTTTCTCTAAGTTATTTTTGTTTTCTTTTTCTTTTTCCTCCTCTCTTGGAGATGTGGGGCTAACTAGTCTTCAAAATTCACATGGCATCAGCATCTTGTCAGACTCATTACTTTCGAAAGAGTATTTATTTGTCGACAAATGTCATTTTCAAGAGATCGGGAAATTGAGGTAACGGGATCATTATCTTGAAAGCAGTTTGATTCAGGACTTGGTCTCCACTAAAAGTCAAATGCCATATTTTACCTCAAGCATGAGTTGACAGAACCCATTTGCATCAAATGACCTTAGATCTTTGGTTTTGTTTTCATGGAAAAGGCTGAGAAATGTATCAATCAGTCCTTCCACAAGAATGCCTAGTGTCTTGTCCAAGAGGCGCTTAGCACCAGCAAAAACCTGCAATGAAGGCGCTCTTAATTTTAGAAGTATGAACAAGCAAATTAACCGCATTGGTACTTAATCTGTACTGGAGGTTTTTCTAGAAACAAAACAGGTAACTCGAATGTCACGATTCAGGAGACAAACATTTCAAATGACCTTTAAACTAACATAAAAGAAGAGAGAAAAGCTACGCAAGTAAAAAATATAAATTCATCGTTCAAGATCCAGACCAAAATAAGTGACAAAGGATTTGACATATGTATCAGGGGGAAAATGGGTAGGAATGCTTATGGTATGTACCTCCGCATGAACAGCTACCATAGTATGCAGTAATTCCACAGCTGCATCACGCACACCCTGCAAGAAACCAGCATTTAAAGCATTCTCTTTTGGGGACAGCAATGTTTCACAAAGAAGGTTTTGAAGCAAGAATAAAAAGACAAACAAAATCAACTCTTTTTTTTTCTGCAATTTGTTTCTTACTTTGACTGCGGGTGCTGCTCCCCACTGAATACCAGAATCCAACAGATAGTTCACCGCAGCTGTTCTAATTAAATTTGCCTGGTGGTAAGACAAAGAACTGTTCATTAATGAGTTCAAATTCAATAAAACACCACGGAAAAGTATTTTATAAATTCATTATGCATCAGCTCAAACATTTCTTACAAGAAAGTCTAGAAAGAAAAGGGCTCCAGCCTGTTTTTTACCCCCAAAGATTATGTTCTAACCAGGATAAACTACCTATTCCATCCACCTAATCATCATTCCCAGAAGCAACTCATTTCTACAAAAAGTGCATGTGAATAAATATGGAATAAAATGAGCACAAAACCCCAGCGTAATACCCCGAATTGGGTCAAGCCCTACATTGGGTGGGCGAGGCAAAGACAAAGGTGTTGCACAAGTCTAGTCCCACATTTCCTTATTAGGTGAACTAGAATTTTAAGTGATTCCAAGGGGACCCTTTGTAACATTGACTAGTCTTTTTAACAAATTGAGACATGAATGTTTATCATCCTAATGTATAGCAGATCCATTTACGTTGGTTGAACAGTGATTGGCATGTTGGATGGATAACTCTACAGGATTTTTTTTCCAAACCTGAGTTAAAAAAATAAATGGACCCTTGTGGATGTAGACATTCTTTTTTTTATAAGTAAACCAATCTTATTAGAAAAACCAAAAACAGTTCAAAGGACTATACCGAAATCGCTTAGTCCAAACAAGCAACAAAACTAAGAAAATCATGAAAATCAACAAAAGCACAACCAAGCGCAGCATTAGCCCAACTAAAAAGAGAGAGTAACAAAAATCCTTGCAACATCACCAAAGACAAGGAACAATCTTCAAAACATCTACTATTCCGCTCCCTCCAAAGACACCACCAAATGCACGAAGGAATCATTCTCCAAATAGCCTTAGCAATCGGATTAGAAAACCTCCTATTCCAACTCCACAACACGCCCACCACCTTCTCAGGCATCACCCAATGAAAATTCATAATGCTGAGAACATGATTCCAAAGCCCACGCGCCAAAGGACAATGGAGAAGCACATGGTCAACCGATTCCCCATCACTGCGACAAAGATAGCACCAATCAGCAATGTAGACTCCTTTTCTTCGAAGATTATCGGTAGTAAGAATTTTCCCGTGCATGGCCTCCCACACAAAGAAAGAACCCTCAAAGGGCACTTCGACCTCCACACCCCTTTCCAAGGAAAAGACAAGCTGTTCCTACTAGCAACAAGAGTATACATAGACTTAACCGAAAATAAACCATTTTTAGAACCCGTCCAAGACATCTTGTCTTCCTCCCCTATCCTAAGCACTGAACCATACAAGAGGGAGAAGAACGTGGAGAACTCCTCTAACTCCCAATCATGTGCTGATCTAACAAAGGGAACATTCCATGCTACAAGACCAACATTCCCCACCATAAATTCCGCCACCGTAGCCTCCTTATAACGAGACATTCAAAACTAACTTCTGAACAATCTAGTTGGAGAAAAAACTGAATCTAGAAAATCAGTTCCAGAAGACTTAAAATCTCTCTTCCAGTAACTTAGAATTCTTACCGTGACTACTGAAGGATTAATATCGGAAATTCAACACATGCACCCAGCCCCATGGCTCCCAGAGCTTCATATTTCATAAACTTGCTCATTTATTTATTAATTTAATTTGTCCCAAGGCCAAAGCTCTCGCATTTGATATTTTTTCCCCCCTTAAAAAGATCACTAGGAGACTGATTAGTGATTATCCCCCATTTTTTGCCACAAGTCAGACAATAGCGAAGGAGAAGGAATTTAATTGTGATCCGAAATTCGGTTAATTTTGTTCACTTTAGTCCCTTCTGAGATATCAAAACATTTCTTGCACATAGGACCTGCAGCTGTATTTGTATCCATACAAGTGGTAAAGTGTTGTCATTACTGACTACATCTTCCACCTCACCAGGTAACAAGTGAAGTGAAATGCCTACGGCTACAAGATATTAAGACAAACCACATTTGTGTTCACTGGGTTGGAGGAAGGGAGCAACAACTGTTTTTTTTTTTTCAAATACAAATTGAAGAAGCATTCAGCTATACCTTGGCAAAAGTATACTGAGAAAGGCCCTTCTCTTCAAGACCCGAGAAAGAAATCACTAGGTCTTGTATGTCGCTGACCTCTTCATCTTTGTCCCTGGAAAAGTGAGAAGGATTACCACAATGATCACAAAAGAATACCTTTTCTAAGATAAATGATACAGCAAGAGGTAAGGCATCAATTGCTTTGGGAATGCATCTTGTTCTTTTTCCAAACAATGTCTCCAAGGCTTTTTGAGCACCCGATAATGACCAGTAATAACAGGTTCCACCTTCCACATGCACTGTGCAATTTATAACATAAATCCCTGTGATGGCCACCAAAGCAATCAGTAGAGTCAAACTTGGGCCAATGCTTCCCAAGGCATTTGAATCCAAGGTATATAGACATTCGGGCAACTGCTTGCATATCATTGGTCTCAGTACTTGGAGATTGTGCAATGCCATCTTCCATATTAGAAAATATTAAAAAAAAAAAAGGGAGGAAAAGATGACTAAATGTCCCTTTACTTTAGATAATAATCATTCAACCAAATCAGACAACATAATTACTTGCTCTTACTATACCCAAACAGCAATTCATCAACAGGCAAAGTTAAATCATGATCACACTAATTATTGTCACGCTCAACTGGTAAACTAACAAATGAGGTTGGACCACTTAGGCCTGGTCAATATGACTATCTTCTGCGTAGGCCTGGACTAGCAGCTTATCTGAGTCACGTAGTGGACTCACATCTAATCTAGTTCATAGTTTAAATGACACAATGCAAAGGACATCCCTCCATGATAAGCTACCACTTCTCAACCAAGAATGGACGAATTAGATGTGTACCCACCTAGACTGAAGCCAGATATGTTTGTACTTGTTGTACAACTCATAAGAAAGCTCATCTTTGCAGTATCCAATATTACTTAACACGATCAACAACTGTTGATGTGGCTCAGTAACACCTCCAGGGGCATCAGATGATAGTTTTTCTTCAAACTCGTGAGAATATCCATCTTGTAAATGTGGAGCTTCTTTGCTAGATTTGTTTTGAACAACTTCATTTCCATTGTGCTCCAGATAACCTGATTAACGTGCACAAAATGAAAGTACCATAACTAGGCATGTTTTAAGAAGAAATTTACAAACACGAATTTGAGATCTTCCATCATACCAGCAAAATCTAGGAAACAGTTCAAAAATGCAAGCCTGACAGATTCTTGAGTTTCTTGAAGTTGAACAAACATATCTTCTGACTTTGCAGCCTCACTCTTTAAAGACTGAGTCATCCTGAAATATTGGATAATCAGATGGAGACGGGCTACAGTAACAGGAAATTGTCTTTTCCATAGAATGTGCAATGCAACTAGAAGTAGTTGCCTAAGACCAGATCTTGAGAACACAGTTGATATACAAAGTAACGTGGACCTCACCTCCAACTTACACCAATCCTAACATTTCTACATCGCATAACTTAGCATAATTGCTATAATCTGATGTTCCATTTGTTCAGGACATTCAGTTATTAAGACCCAAATGCCAAGAGCTGGTCACCACGTCCAGCAGCTAGACATTCCTCACATTCACATTTTTCATTTTTTTTTCTTTCAAAATGCATGTTCATCTTTCTGACTTGTAATTTGGGATCCATAAACAAAACCTGATAACCCACTCTGTTTAGTGGAAATGCCACACGAACTCCTCCAAGATAACTTGGAAAGCTCTGCAGACTAACAGGTCATTAGGAACCTAAACGGTAATAAGACACTTCAGAGACTTACAAATTGATCTGGTCCATCGCTGACACCATAATTGAACGGAATGCTAGAGGCAAGAAAGAGATTGTGTAAGGAGATCTATTCCTTTCAAGAATTGATACTGGGACCCATGTTTCATCTTTTGATATCTCTTCAGTTGATGCCCGCATCCAAGAGCAAAGCCTTAGAATGTAAATCTTTGTAATCTCCAAATATAGTGTTCGTAGAGCCGTAACTATTGCATAGAGAAGAAAAAATCAGAATAATTTTGAGAAGTCAACATATTGCTGCTTAAGAGATGGCCTACTACCTGCAATAGAAGGAGCAGACTCCTTCACTTCAAAAGCTTGGCATGCTTTATATATTTCCTTTATAGCATCACTCATGTATGATCGTAGAATATTTGACTCTTCAAGATCACGAAAAGTATTGAGAACCTGCACCAACAGTGTGCTTGTTTTGAACAACCAGTCAAGCCTATGGCCTGAACAGAGATATAGTAAAGCACTACCATGATGATCAAGAATGGACATAGAATGATGCTCAATATTTAGGTGAAAAGAATTATGGCTTCGAAAATATACACTTCCTATATAGTGCCAGAGAACAAACGATCTTTCATCGATATAATCAGTGTACACTAAAACAAGTCCGATTAATTGAATACTTGTGCCATATATTTCCCAAAATGGTATGCCCGTAAATTATCCCCAAACCAGATTATCCAATACCATAACAGTCAAAGTAGCTCATAACTCTAACAAGTAACACCCCAACCTAATGGAAAATGTCACAGGTGGTCCAGCAAGAATACTCACTTTGACTTCATACACAGATATCGTATTTTGTATCATTCCAGCAACTTCATCAAGAGAATGACTTGAGAACTTCCCATCTCCAACTTTTTCCTCAGTCTTTTTTGCTGAAGCATTAGCATTTGATTCGGTGGGAACTTGGGAAGACTGAAATAATCAGACCAGGAACTAAAATGAAGACAAAAATCATCCAACACAGACGACACAAAAGGTCACTAGAACTTAGATTAAATACAATAACAGAAGGAATTTAAGTGGAAAAATGAAAGTTTCACAAAAAAGCAAAGCAAGACAATCTTTGTTGTAACAACAGCAAACTGCAGATGTTACTGCAACAGTAAAGGTCTAAATACTACTAAGCAATCGGCCTAACTTGTGTAATATACAGTCACAATGCCGTGTTTGAACCCTCTGCAGGTAACAGATCGAGGTGTGACTGAATTGCTCAACTACTTCAAATGAGATTCACTCAAGGTAATCATGGAGTTCTCCAATAATTTTACAGCCTCACAAAGCATGCTTTGGGGGAAATAAAGAATAAATTGGTCAAATGCTCCACATGATTTCTTTTAATGATTAAATGAGTAATGTCTGAGCCTGAGTTCGAACCGGGGACCTCTAGTGTGTGAGGCTAGCGTGATAACCAACTAACCACCCAGACACGATCAAATGCTCCAAAATGATATTGCCACTGAATAAGTACGGAGTTCCATAGCAATTTAAACCGCCTAATGAACACAGTTTTACATTGACCTCTATTTAGTATTAGAGAAAACTAACTGTCCTATAGAGGGGGTAAATAAGTCCTATTGGACAAAAAATGGCAGCTAAAGTTTTAATCCTAGTCAATAATACTCAGGTGCATGTGGATCAGTTAATAAAGGTGAAAAGTTTACAATAATCAAAACACATCACCATCAAACAGAGCCTGCACTACATACTGCACCAGTATTAAAAGATACAGTCAATGACAGACCACACTGACTTAAGCACCAAAGTATGTCTGAAGCATGTTAACTAGGTCCTATTTGCCAGAAGGCATGAAACATAGATCTTTACAGATAGTAACTATATAAATCTAATTCAGCAATTGAAGACAATTATAAAGGGTAAGGCACTCAAAAGAATACATGCTCTTGCAACAAGAATTTCCCTTCAGTTAGCATCACATGCTCACCATTTCTTATAATCTACTTTATTCCCTATTGTCCTCCATTTCCACCTCCATTTTCCCTCGCTTATGTTGTTCAATAATTATGGAGATGTTCAAAGCAGCATCTTGTACCTTGAGATGCATTTTTTGATTTTTTTTCCTGATGTGTATAGAGGTTTACAAGGGTCTAAAATTTTAACGTTTTTGAGTAAATATTTTGGTCGAATGCTCAATTGAATATGATTTTCATGTCGATTTACCTTTCTGGAAGGTTTTACTAGCCAAAAATGAAGTAGAGTCTTAATTTTCTGCTACGTGAATTCAGACAAGATTAGAGTATCAACAGAATCTTTAGTGCTTCAAGACTTGAACAACCACAAGAATGGTAGCACCTGGATAAATCTATCTCCACGCCACTAGAAGGGGTGATATAAAAAGGTTTTGGAGACAACAAAAAAGATGAAAACCTATTCTCTCTCCCCCTCTCTCTATCTTTTTGTCTTTCATATATTAGCAGTAAGCCAGCATCTTCTGGTGTTCTCTGTGACCCTATTCACTTTGAAAACTTTCTTCCTTTCATCGAAAGGATGAAACTCACCCAAATAAAATGAGAAATGAAAATATATCAGCCAAATTCTTCTTCTCTTTATTACCTTTCAATACGCAATTATAACACATGCACCCTTTTGAGATTATACCTATGAGCTCACCCTTCCCCACCCTTTTTGTGGTAAGAAGTGCCATATTAATACAAGACCTGTTGGCACAGTGCCCATTACTAAGTGTTATAGAATAAAAATATAATTCAGTGTAACCAAGAGGTACACTAATGAAGCAAGTCGGAGATGTATTATTGTATATCGCGCTATAATATTACATAAGGAGTTACACTCTTTGCTTACCGATGCATGGGCAGACATATTGCAACTGAAAAATGTACCAAAACATATAGTAGAAACAACAAAAGCATACGCAATTTTGAGCTAAAAATGTTACAAAATGCTCCTGCCTTAATTCCAACCTACTTCTGAAGGAAAATTATATCTGGATATTATGATTAAATTCAACTTACATATCAAAGCTTCAGAAGAAAGAAAATGGTCAGAAATACCTTTGCAAATTTACCACTGAAAACAGAGAGTGCTACTTTCCAGAAGGCTGGAATGTGATGGATAAGAACAGCAGTTAATCTGCGGATATACCTTCCTCTAAGGGCATCAACCTCTTTGCTAGCAAACTCTACTGGCTGAGAATTACCGGAAGGTTGGCTGTTCCCAAGAACAAGAGAATAGTCCAGATCTGCACTGTCAGTTGTAAGACAAAATAAAAGCCAATATCATTATCAAGCACTATCCATTTGTTTGCTTGAGAACCAACAGAAGATGAATATTATTTAGTTACACTTACAGACTGATTTAATGTTTGTTGAACCTGTCTCCACTTCACATCCGACAGAGCTCTTTCACGGATCTCATTATGCAAAGTATCCATGTTCGCCTCATGATCTAAGGTGCACTTCTCCAGCAAACCTCGAATTCTGTGATTCTGGCAAAGTGACAATGCTATATTCAGCAAGTTGACCTTCTAACAGAAATATTAGGATAATTCTTGCCAGAAGTAGTTTAAGGCTCAGGTTAGCTCTTCTTTTCCTTTAATCTTGAAGCTTTGCATTTTTCCTTCGGTCGGATAAAGGGTGAAGGACAACTTAGTTGTTGTTTGTGGCTGGTAAGGTTTTAGGTTATGCATAGTGTTCTAACGAGGAAAAAACATCAACCATGTATATGGTATAACTGAATTCTTCATCAAAGCAAATAACACCAGCAAATCTGAAGAACTAAAAACATAGCTGGTTTTTATTGAACAAACCTAGCAAAAACAGCTGGGTTACAAAGAAATTAGAATCCATGCCAAAGTCAGGACTTTTCTGACCTGTATATTCAAATAATGCCACACAGGATCTGACTCAGGTTCCAGCTCCAACAACAGCCTCACAGTATTCTCAAGCTACAACAAGCATCACAAGTTCTCAGCAGAAACACATTTGGCCTTGCATACAAATATGATATACATGTGATTGAAGAATATCAAGCATATAAACGGTATGAAAAACAAAATGTTGGCTACAAGCTGTTGCTTACTTTAATGCACGCACATCATTAGTCATCAAACTTAGGCAAACCACCTACCACCCGTCCACTAGGTCAAAGGAGAGTAAGAGATGCTCAGGGAACGCATGAGCCACCAATTACGCCCACATGGGTGGTCTGCTGGATTTTTTTTTCTATCACAGAGATCCTTAGTAGTCTATTGAACTAATCAGCAAGGACAACACATATGACAATAACAAACAAGACTGCTTGATCAAAATCTATGAGGAGCACATTTTAAGCATGACAATTTTAAAGCTCTTCATAGTTCAAAATGTAATAAACTAATTAAATGTGACCATCAGCATTTTAGAATTTTCAGGCAACACATTATAAGGTATGTCCAAGTTAACCCGCATGTCTTCTTTGTAGTATATTCACACTGTCTTGTAAAATTCCAGGTGTAGTTGAATGCAAATTAACAAGCCAAAATTCATATTTTCCTTACTACACTTTCCGCTGGCAGGCTGAAAATCACTTAGATGCCATAGAGGACCGGCAAAACTGTATAGTTGCCCTGGTATTATTGCTGGGTAAATAGTCAAAAGATAGTCAAAAGTACACAACAAGCTTACATTTGTAAGGTCTATTTGAGGATCTTCCATAGACTTGTAAAGCATGGTTTTGAATTCATGCATCACTTTCTCAACCTCTTCAAGAACCCGTTTTAGTATTCCTACCTGAAAGTAACTCGTAACAATAAGTTAGGAAATACAAGTACTTGATAAGGTTTGTTTTGACTAAAATAATTACTAAGATGGAGTCAACTAAAAATAATAAACTATGATTTATGATGAGGTGAACAACATAATGGTTAAAAACTATTGGAGAAAACCAGGCAAATCTTTGTCATTTCAGAATAAAGATGTAAGCATTCACAACATTCATGATTAAAATCAGAAACAAAATGCAATTATTTAAATTGCTTTTCCAAAAAATATAAGACATTTAAAGCAAACAAGTAAATAGAGCTGCTTGTGGATCAGAAAAAAGAGAGAAAAAAGTATGGTTGGCTTGATCATACAAAAGAATCCTAACAGTCAATAATGATTTGCCAGATGCTAAAGAAATAGAATCCACCAAAGAATGGAATGAGAGACAAGGCACTCCACTGAATGGACTCCTCTTATTGGTTTGCTACTTCTGAAAATGGGAAACAAAACCTCAATTTTACCACGTGCAGAGGGATACGATCTCTAACTTAAGAGTTGTATACAGTTGTAAGAATGCCTAAGTCGTGCTGTATAAATCCGGTCAAGTATCTTGTTCTATGATGACAATGTATTTGGAAAAACATGCCAACATAGATAAAGACTTGTTCATACACAATGTCTAACAAAGAAAAAAGATGAGAAACTATGAAACAGAAGATAGAAACTGCAAACCAATGGAAATTGAATATCGAACAACAGCGGTTGATGCTTAAATATGGGTTCAGAAATTTTTTTCTTAACCAAAAAAAATACTAGATAAACATAAATTCTTGTGTACATGAGAAGGCAGCGCAATCGACTTCGCCTTCTTGTATTCCCTAACTGCCAAGTCATATTCACCCTTACTAATGCTCCCACGGATTGTACTAGGCAGGTTGAATAATGTTCGAAACCTCTGTAGCATTCCTTGTACAGACCTGATCTTCTCAGCTTGAGCCTAATGCAGAGCCATTTTCAAGAAACAGATTGCAACATCTGTAAGCAGTGTTGCACAAGAAGGGCCAAAGTTCCAATTAAGTCAAAATCTAAATGTTACAAACCTGTCTCTCAAATAGTGGCTGAAAAGCACGGTTAGCCTGCAAACTTACTGCTTGGATGCAATTGAATAAATGAGAAGTCCCCGAACCTTCAGGGTCTTCTTCAATCCGTCTCAACTTTGACTCAATATCTGATACAATAATTAGTATTTTCCGCATCATAATCAAGAAAATCTTATCATCATTATCTAGGATAAGCTTTACAAAAACCTGCATATG
The DNA here is from genome assembly GCA_003952965.2 of Morella rubra. NCBI lineage: Eukaryota > Viridiplantae > Streptophyta > Magnoliopsida > Fagales > Myricaceae > Morella > Morella rubra. The sequence continues at coordinate 2,986,041 of CM025853.1, read as the reverse complement.
TAGGCATTCTCGTGCATGCAGATAAAATAAGAGTCAGAAAAGTTCACTGTCAACTTAAAAATTAACACCAGAAACCAAGTGGCATAGGAAAAATACATACCATCTATTGTGGTTTTACAGGACACAAAGCAGTCAAAATTGTCCTTGACCAATTTTTTCCTCTGTTCAGTCCTTCCCTTGAGATCAGACTTCAAAGCAAGAGCACCAGCCTCCAGATCTGCTGCACTTGTATCTTGGTGTATTCGGGATAGAAACAGCTTTGAGTCAAATTTCTCAGAGAAATACATCAACTTCTCTGCAAATATTTTATGTTAAAGATCGTGTCAGCTATAATGACCATTGGTGGGCAGGGAAACTCATCAATGGAACTCACGTGACCCAAGATACCACAACAGGCATAAAACTTCCAAGTCAATCCAAAACTAACAATGGCAAATCAATACCACCGTCCTCTATATATTTATGTACAATACAACCTTTTACAGTAGTTGTCACATCAACAGTTTCGTTCACTAAGGGGTATTTATATATTCACATGGTTTGGTTAGGTCAAGTTCAGCTTTGACTTTCCAATCTTTGGCATAGCTGATTCAGCTGTATGCCCAGATATATTCGCTCCTAAATACACACCACCAGTAAAAATTTCAATTAGATCAGCCTGTTCAGACGTCAAATCCATACATGTTTTCTCATCTCAAAAGCAAAAGGAAATTCTGTGCAGTACTAGCCCTAGACCAAATGAGTACTATAAAGCTCCACATTCTACATAAATAGGAATATAAGAGCAAAATTTAATACCACGGAGGTTACTATCCAAATGATCTCTGTCCAACTTGGACGGAGAGCTTTCTGATGTGTCAGTTATCAGCCTCAATGATTTGTTGTCTATTATTCTGTAAGAACAGCACAAAATCACGTCAGAAGAAGTAACAATGAGATACAAACTCCACAACTACTGACTTCTGTCGGCTACAAGAAAAATCGGCTATTGGTTTCATTACTCAAACTTGCATAATTGTTCCGTATAAGTTGTGTCATCTTGAAATTAAAAGTGAAAAATAAAGCAGTTTTAACAATTAAGTAACACACAACTCAAAATTCCTTTAGGCATGAACAGACTTGAAGCATCCAACTAGCAGAGCCTTGATATATACTATGGTCCTATGGAGAGCAAAGTCATTTTCCCAACATATAGGAGAAAGAGAACTTAAAACAGAGATGACATGGCAAACAATACCAAGTAAAGAAACAAGATAGTTAATCAAGATGGCCAGAAGAAAAAATGAGCTTGTAGTTCAAGACAGGTATTACACAGAAGATTTACCCTAACCCAAGCGGATCAATACATTCTACGCCACGAGGTAATGACTGTAAATTGCTAAGCCCCTTTCTACCAACTGTTGATGGATTTCTCTCAAATTTTTGAGCCACAGGTGCTGCTCTTGATTCCCGCATTTCACGAACCCTACGAGCAAGCTGTCAATAAAGTGCAACCATATATCATTAAATTATCTTTAAAGGTATCCTCATATAAGATAATTGCTTCTTTTAGTTGATGCTGTTGTTGTTGT
>CM025853.1:2947855-2983470 GCA_003952965.2 Morella rubra | reverse complement strand
GTGATTTAGACTAGTTATTTCGCAATTATTTACTTATACTTTGTTAGTCTCCGACTTGTACTAGACTTTATGATTATGTTTTTCGTTTGAGATTTCTATCTTTGATATTTTATATTAATTATTTTTTCATTAGTTTAAATTTATTACAATTTAAACGGACGGTAATTTGTACGAAAAGACAGTTAGTACAATTAAACGAACAGTTAGTATGAGTACTAAGTTAACCGAACGGTTAAAACAATTACTTATAACGAATGTTTAGTACAAAAATATGCTTTAACTATATGTATGATTTAAGTAGCCAAAATGAGGTACAAAAGAAATAAATTAAGTTAAAATTTTGTGGTGAATTACATTCGGTGAATTAAATTATTTGAATAAATTAAATTGGGTGAATTAAATCAATTTAATTGAGATCACTAATTAATTAATTAATTAAGTAATGTTGAATTTAACTAAGATACGTCCGAACACATTAAAACTTGTTCAGACGGTTAACTTCAAACAAAACCGTTTGAACACAATAAAACTATGTCCGAACGTTTACATAACTGTCCCATGGCATACACGTGTTTAATAAGGATGACAGTTACAATTTAAAAGCATTTTGAAAAGCATCCAGACTCTATGTCATCCGTCCGAACGTTTACATAAATGTCGCATGATTTTCACGCATTTAATGAGAACGACAGTTGAAAACAACTGTATCTGTTCGGACATGTTCGCACACCGTCCGGACGGGCATGGCATTTATTCAGCCAAACCTACGCTTCCATATTGCACAATGTCAAGAAAATATTGTCTAAACGCTGTATAAACATCTAGATGCATTGAATTTTTAAAATGGTAGGGACAAATTTCATTGGGCCATGTTATGTTAAGGCGTCCGGACGTACTTAACAACCAACCAGACTCTACGAACATATTCAAAAAACGCGAATAGAGTTCAAATTTTCAGTTTACACACTCCTCCCTCACTCAATTTGCCTCCCCCCTCACGCATTTCTGAGTCCCAAATTTGTACTCAAACTCTCTTATTTGAGGATTTCTTTATGTCCATGTACAATTTCTTGCATTTTATTATGATTTTTGCATTAAAAATCATGTTTTCTTTTTTGAGTTTTATGTCAAAAATTTCAATCTCATTTTTCATGCACTATATTGTATTTTTTTTATTTATTAAGTTGTAGATATGGATTGTGTTTGCGTTAGGATTGTTTTGAGTGTAATTTTGCATTGTTTGGTTGGGTATTTTGTGTTGTGTTAGGGCAAACGATGTCGTTTTGTCTATGATAGGACACCTTTTCTAGGCTATCCATACGCTTATTTATAATAATTTGGAATTGTTTTTTTTTCATTTCTATTTGGTCCAGACGCCTTTGGTAAAGTGTTCAGATGAGTTTCATCATTTTCACCTTATCACGTAGCCTCAAATTAGTTGGAACACCATCATATTCTTTAGAAATTGGTTCGAATGCCTGTATTTTGACGTTGGGACACTGTGGTAAAATTGTCAGCATTTTCACCTCATCCAGACGCTTATATCCCTATATACTCACCAAATCCCAACGCACTTTAAAATTTAGAAAAAATTTAGGGTAAAATCATAGTTAGCCCCCTATTTTGGGCAAAAATCAAGTTGTTACCCTTATTTTTCAATCCAACAATTTGAGACCCTTATCTTTCAAAACCTATCAATCTTCCCCCCGTCTAAATTCTCTGTCAAATGAGACGGTTTTTCGTCCACGTGCATCACACGTGCCTCTATTCCATTTGAAATGACAAAACTGCCCTTGATAAGTAATTGGTGGATGACCTCGATGCCCCTGCTCTATTTATGCCCAGATGAAGACCAAATTAATGAAAAAAGGTGCTCTATCGTGCCCTAGACGAAGAAGGAAAGAAAAACTCTGTTGTCGTGCCCTCTATAAAAGCCCGAAAGAGAATTCACCCAGAAAAATCTGTTCTGTAGTGCCCTCTGTAGAAGCCCGATGCCCCTGCTCTGTTCGTGCCCAGACGAAGGCCAAATTGATGACAAGGTGCTCAGTCGTGCCCTAGACGAAGAAGGAAAGAAATCGCCTGCTGTAGAGCCCAAAAGAGAGTTCACCCAGGCAAAACCTATTCTTTTATGCCCTCTGTATTACGTCATTTAGTTCAGCAAGATCAAAACCATTTGAAGGCAAAATCCCAAATGAATCTGAAGGAGAAGAAAACTCAACAGTAAGCCCATATAGCTTTCGACCCACCATAACTTGTGTTCGGCTGTACATGTAATAGTGATTGTTGGAATGTTTGATACAACTATTGAGATTTTTGGGATTGGGACTATGATTTCGCAACAACTGTTTGAAGTTTCATTTAGTATGCGTTTTAAAGGTTTGATGTTGTGGAACGTGATGTTGGATTGGTATTTATAGGCATTTTAGGTGGTCTAAAAGTGATTGGGACAATTCTGTATAGTATATTGCAAACTATTATTTTGTGACCAACAACATAGTATATTGCAACCTACTATTTTGTTACCGCGGGTAGCTTACAAGTCTTGTTTTGTAAAGCACATAGGTCCAAAGTTGATGGGTCTTCTGTAAAGCACATGGGTTATAGTCTAAACAGCAGATTTTTTTTTTTTTTTGTTACTCATGCAGTTTGCACTTTCTCACAAACTGTTGCACGTATGGCTCACTAAAACCATCCCCTTAAGGCTCACTAAAATAATTCATGTTAAAGCTTTGTGGGGACAAGCTTCATTTTGTACACTTCTCAAGTTTTTATTAATCTGATCTCATGAGTTATGTGTTCAAGTTTTCAGCGTACCTAAAAACTAAAAACCTTATGCTTTGATCAGGAAACTCCAGTCCCTTGTTTTTATTTATGATAGAAGAGAACAAAGGAAATAAAAGAATTAGGAAAAAGTTCAGGCTTTTATTGTTACTATTCCATAACTCTTATTAGGTTTGACTTTGTCATAAACGGTTTATCCTGTTTTGCTGAAGGATTCATATTTTGTTACTGTGAATGCATGAATATATTTTTGTATTATCTGTAGTTGGTTTTACTATTATTTTGCTTTCCAGAAATTACTTGTTTTGCTGCTTCTCATTCACTCCTTCTCATGTGATAGGCAAAGCTTGCTTTGGATTGCCTTGAAGTGCCTGTTGGGTAAGAATTCAAGTTTGCACATCCTTGTTATCTTTTTGTATTTTCAATAAGCATTTTCTGAAATGTGTTACTTTATTCGCTCTACAATTTCATGGAATGTCTGTCACAATTACACCACAAACAAAATCTGAGCCATGACAGTTTAGAACAGGGTCGAACTTACACTGGTTTGTGAATTATTCTTTTTTTGAAGGAGCTAAAAGTTCTTTCTGAGACTAAAGTATCCTTGACTATGCTGTGCTAGTTTTATTTTTTCTCTTTTCTGAGCTTCAATTGAATCACAGAAAAGTGAAGTTTGGCATGTACAGATACCATAGTTGCATGACGAAGAAACTCCATTGCAATCTAGCGGTCAGCCACTTAGTGTACATGTATGACAGCTAACATATTTCATATATTTTTAGTCCATTTAAATTAACATCAAGGATACATTTATCTGTTTTAATAATCATATTGCTAACATTTTTTGCGTAGCTTACAAGAAGCCAATGACTATCACAACTACTGTCTGGGATTGTCGAAGTTAATGATAATGCAACAGTAGCAGTCAAGGTAAGTCAAATACATACAAATTTTATAACCAATAGTGTTGTTTCATAGAGGGACTATTAACTAAGTTGGTTTTTCCAGTATCAAGAAAGAAAACGCCTCGAGCTCAAACTCCATACAAGGAGGCCGCAGCTACGGAGTCAATGGAGACGCATCCCGCTAGGAAGAATACAAAAGGACCATCTACCAAAAGCATTCTAGCTGCAACGGGGATTGCTTCTCGCATACAGATGCGAAGCTTAAGCAGATTGCAAAGATTCGGGTCTCAAGGCGCCTCTACAAGCACTAAAGCGGTAATCGACCTAACAGCTCCAAAAACAGGAGAAGGTGTAAGGTGCTCTTGGGGGGCCCTGGTCGAGGAGGTGTTCAGTTTCGAGCTTCACAGCCTCCTCCAGCATTGGACCATCAGACATGGGTAAAGCTCCAATTATAGAGAGCAAGGGAGCAAAAGACAGAGGGAAAAAACCTCATTGGCATATATAGGACCTTATTGAGTACATAATAGACTGTTGGATGTTATGTTATTTTGTTGGGAATGTAATAGCCGAATTTGGATGTAAATGACATTTATTTTGGATGTTGGTTGGTTGAATTTGCACTGGATTTTCTTGTGTTGCATGTACAGGGTAGTTATGTGTGGCATTTTTGGATAGAAGTATTTTGCATCACAGATTTTGTTCTGTTGGATGTATATGGCAGCTATGTGTGCCATTTTGTAGATAGATGTATGTTGGCACTTGGTTATTTATTAAATGATCATTATACTCTCAATGTGTGAAACTTATTGTGAATATCAGATCAAACTGTCAAAAGTGATTTGGCAATGAATTATCAGATTGTTAATAGGTACCCATTATTGTATTTATTAAGAGATTGGTAGATAGTTAATCAGGTACCCATTACAAAAACTAATGTGCGTTTACAATAAGAGCTATACATGACCAAACATGAGACTAGCAGGACTACAAATTCAGGTAGCTACTAACCAAAAAAATGAACAAATAAGCCCACTGGTAGCATCGATTTTGTCACGAATTTGGACATTCAAATATGTGCCCTCATGCGGCTAACATGAGCTTCGAAGGAATACACAACCCAGTACTGAATATATGAGCAGCTAAAATTCCAAAAATAAGAAAGAAGAAAAACGCTAAAGCAGCCCTATAACCACTGATCTTAACATCTAAAACCCTTCTCTCCACCTCAATCTCTAGCCGATGTTGCGCGATCATAGCATCAATTTTGGCTCGATTTTCTCAATTTCTAAATCCATATTTACGATCTCTGCTTGATGTTGTTGCATGATCAACAACAATGATTTTGTTGTTTCTCTCAATTGATTCCCAAGCAGACTGTTCGCCAAGACTGCCCATGCATTGCTCGAAGTTGCCGAATAACCCTTCGTCCATACGAACACATCTTAGGATCTCTCCATGCAAAATAATTGCAATGACCTCCATCCTGTTATTAAAATAAATTTCACCTAATTAATAAACACTCAGAACATACCAAATTTAATTAACATTCACAACCAATTAGTTAATGCAATAAATAAAACACTTTCCAGAATTAATAAACATGCAAAACCAATTAATGTACATTACCAAAACATTAATAAACATTACTAGAACATACCAAATTTAATAAACATTAGCAACCAATTGAAAAAGAAAACACTAACCTTGAATTTCACACAACCCCAAAACCATCTCCCAAAGTTTTTATCCGTAAAGGCAATAGTCGATTTTGCTCTCAAATCGCAATAACATTTTGGGCCCTCTGTAGATGCTTCACTTTCACCTCTTCCCAAGCTACCAGTTATGTGTGATTCAGACATTTCAATGGCGAAAAAACCATTCAGTACCTTACTTAATTCAGCGTAATAAAAGAATTATTTGCATTATATAAAGGCACAACATAATGAATAGCTCGGTTTCCTCCAATTCAAAGTGGGGACTACCTGAAAGAGAGGCTCAGGCTTACATATGCTTCGTAGGGTAAAAATTGGAAGATCTGAAGTTGCAGAAGTGAGAAATGTTATGGTACACTGCCTCCATGTCTCTGCAGTCAAACCAAGTAGCTTGCTACTACCATTCACTCGTCTGCGCATACCATTGCGCAATGGGCCGTGGGTATTAATTTTAGTGGCCACGTACCAATTTCTATGTGCTCTTCAATTTGAAATTTTAATGGGTTAGATTTACCATAACTTTGTAGCATTTTCAATTCTATTAATATAGTAGTTATTTCCCCCAAAAAAAAAAAAGTAGTTGCTACCTTTCCTCGTTAAAACAAGCAAAACTTTGTTTTATTGCTAAGTCTTTGCTCTTGCAATTTAGCACCACCCTATCTTTCCCCTTTAAGAGCGGGCTGCACTAGAAAAATCATTGGTACGATGTTGTGTGGAAAAAAGACCTGCTTTTGGATTGCACAATTTTTAGTTTGGTGCAGGAAATATTGAGTTTCAATCGAGTTTGAATATGACACAGTCGAAGACTCATATAGCACTTGTTTTTTGAATAGCGCAAGGTCGACTCGAAGACGATCGTTGAACTCGCGATTTCCATTCAAATCCTACCTAATCAAAACCCAAACTTGAAGGGGACTCTTACATTTGCCAAGAATTTATACAAAAGAAAATCCACTCTTTTTTGTGAAACTCGAATGGCAGGGATCAGCTTAAAGGTCTCTTACTGTTTTTTTTGTAGTCATCTTGAAGTTGTTCATCTTGAAAGTCTCTTACTACTTTTTTTTGCAATCTTCTTGAAGTTGTTAATTTTGAAGGTCTCTAGAGGAGGAACGAACAGATCATGGTCCCTATCTAACCCAATATCAACACCCACAAAAAACCCAAGAGAAAAGAGAAAGACCAAAACCAAGAGAAAAGGGAAACAAGAAAACAAACGAGAAGAGAAGTCGAGTGCTACCTTGATCTCGACGAAAATGGGTGGCAGGAGGCTATCGGCAGCAGCTGATTTCGAAGGAGAGAGAGCCAAAGGTTGAGTGGAGAGAGAGCTGAATTTGTGCGAGAGAGGGGGAGAGATTTGAAAGATTTATATCACACTCACTGAGGGCATTCTGGTCATTTTAGGTGGAATAGAGGCACGTGTGACTCACGTGGACGAAAAACCGTCTCATTTGATGGAGAATTTAGACGGGGGGGGGGCAAAGATTGACAAATTTTGAAAGATAGGGGTCTAAAATTGTTGGATTGAAAAGTAAGGGTAGCAACTTGATTTTTGCCCAAAGATAGGGGGTTAACTATGACTTTACCCCCAAAAAATTTATTAGAAAAATAACAATAAATTACAAAGTAATAAATTGAAGAGGATGTGATATTTTTAAAAAAAGAATTAAATTAAGATATTGTACATTCTTGAAATCTCAATTAACTATTTAAATTTGTATTATTTCTTACACTAATACTTTTTAAAATTTATAATTTATGATATTGTCATAAAAGGGGCAATTTGGTCAATTCACATATCTCTGTGTAAAAAAGATTATAAAAAATAAAACAAAAACAATGCCATAAAGTTGATGTCCTAAAAAAAAAAAAAACACAACAAAAATCAAAATTCAATAAAATCTATAGATCATCCTGGGTCCCCAAAGACCCTGCCACATTTGTACGAATATCTTCAGGTCCCTCCATCTGTAAGGAATCGAGACTCTTCTGTATATTCTCCATGTGACCTGCAATCGCTTGGTTATGGAGCATCACGTCTGTGTGCTCTTACTAGAGGTCAGTCCGGATCATTAGAACATTGCTCTCCAGTCAGCGCACCTGGTCTTCTATAGGCTTTAGCACGACCTTAACAACCACGCTAATCTGAGAATCGAGGCCCCCAAAGAGTTGGGCCACCCAAGGAAGAGGCGTTCCAGGTGCCCCCCTGTCGACCTGTGCCTACGCTGCCGCAGCTGCTACTCTACGAGCCAACTATCGACCCAAATTCCCTGTCTGGCCGCCCTCGTCCCCTTGGCCCTTGTTCCACCACATGGTGCTCCGGTTGAGTGCTCTAACCAATGGAGTACACAGTTCATTGTTACCGATAAAGACACCAGCATGATCCAAATACTTTTTCAGGAAGACATCGTTTTGGACGCTATTACCCGATGTCCACCAAGCTTGCTCTAGGATCAGCTCGTACTTGTCAAGTAGGAGATCGAATCAAGTTTGCTGACCAACCAGGAGCTTTAGCTACGCTCTTGCGAATGGGCACTTGTGGAGTGGGATCATCCAATGTGACCAAGCGATCAGCACAAGGACGACGACAGAAAACACAAAACTTGACAATGCTCAAAATGATCCTAAAATTTTCCCAAAACACTTCTAATCTTCAAAAACAATTATTAACACTAAAATGGATATATATCACGGACCTAAATGGATTATATAGCAAATTTAAAATGCTAAACTCCAAAATTATTAAAAAAAAAAAAAGCTAAAAAGTTAGAAAATTGCGAACCTTTGACGTGGAGGAGAACGAAGATCAAGGCTGGACCTTTCGATGTGATTTACAGGACAATGCAAATGAAAAAAATTGGTGAGTTGAGAGGGTTTTTAAGGATGTGGGAGGCGTAAACCACTCAAAAATGGCCTTCGATTTCTTTCATATGTTTCCATGATTCGTTCGATCGGTAGTATAGTGTTCAATTGCTTTGGTTAATACACATGGCCAATTTCAATTCATTGCTTTAAATGCCAACGCAATCAATTGGTTGATACAATGGAACAAACGTCCTTAAAAAAAGTGACAGTTACGAAAAGACGCAAAATTTGCTCGTTGTGTGCCATGTGTCAATTAGTAACCGATCGATCGGCAGAAGAGTATTTGATCACTTTGGTTAAAACACATGGCCAATTTCAAATCGTTGTTTTGCCTACACGATTGATTGGTGGATTGGAACAATCAAACAACCTTTAAAAAAAGTGATAGTTACAACAAGACGCACAATTGCTCCTTGTGTGCCATGTGTCACTGCGTTACCTATCAATTGAGTATGTCAGGGATCGATCAGGAGCAACGGTGGGATCAATCGGTGGTCAATGGCGATGTATCGCCTCATCATGATCGGTTGACCCAAACAGCCTATTGATCAACTCTGTCAGGAAAGATTTTGTCACAAAAGCCCTCTATTCATCGTGACGAAACATTTCGTCATGTAAGTTCTTTTTTAATTATTAGTGATCGATCGCGGATATTCATGATCAAACGGTGTGGTGACGAAATTATTCGTCACTAAAGCATCTTGTTTCTAGTGACGATAAGTTTTGTCACGAAAAATGTTTTTAATATTTTTTATTTCTTGTTGTGACAAAATTTTGGTCACGAAAAGTTAACTTTTGGTGAAGAAATTCAAAGTTCGTCACGAAAAAGATCTTTAGTGACAAAATGGGTGAGAAATAAATTTTTATCACAAAAAAACAAAGTTTTAGTGATGAAAAGACTTTTCGTCACAATAGATGACTTTTAGTGATGAAATTCTTTTTGTGGCCGAGAATTTCCTAACTAAAAAGAACTGATTTCTATTAGTAAGATAAATGGTTTTAATGGCAGATTTCTAACAACATTTTCCCTCTGAAACCAGACCTCGACAAGTCACAACATGATTTGTGTGTTTTGTCATCTAAAATAATATTATTCTTTCATATGCTAATTGGATGACATAAGGCTTCGATCAGAATTTAAAGAGTCGTTGCCCAGTTGTGGTTGGAGAAACCAACTTACGTCAATTGTAGGTACAGGAAAAAAAATTGCAATATCATTGTACACCGGAAGAACACGAATGTACGTGCTCCACAAAGTATAGCTACCCTGATCTAGTTTGGGAGATTTGTGACTTGATAAGTGGTGACCAGAAAGCTTGAAATGTTTAAAGAGAAACAGGGGTTTTCAAGCCCAAACAAAATAGGTTTAGCTACTGCGTTATCATTAGCCATTGGAGCTTGAAATGTTTAGTATTCTCGAACTTTAAGAAAAAATGAGAGGTTTATCCGGTAGCTACTGCATATCTAATGAAGGACGGAAAGGAGATAGACAAAGAGAATTTGGAGAACACAACTCACAACGAGAGAAGGAGAATAAGAGAGCAAAGCTCTACTAAATTCTGATTTCAAAGAGTGAATGTATTTTCTAAATTGTCTCCTTCTACATCACCCACCACATATTTATACTACTTACATTAATTGTGCTACATACTTCAAAGAGTCACATTAATTGCATTACATCTTTCCAAGAGTTATACTACGACTTCCTAAGAGTCTAGGCACAACTTACTAGTCAAAGCTCAACTTACTAGAAGTCTAGGTAAAAGGAAAACATTAAAATACTTTTGAAATGCTAAAAACTTTTGATTTCCCAAGGTTCAACTTCCCAAAACTTTGAATCTCCAAAAGCTCAATCTTCAAAACTCAATTCTCTATGCATAAGTTGTCACAATCATTGACACTACATCATCCTTCCCCAGAGAAAAAGAACTCGCCCACGAGTTGTCTTCAACCTCTCCATGATATGATGATAAATCTTGAACATTGAAGGTAGGATGAGTGTTGATATATGAAGGAAGCTCAAGCTTGTAGGCATTGTCATTAATCTTCTTCAAAATTTGGCAAGGACCAATCTTCTCCTCCTTTAGCTTATTGTAGGTGCCAGACGAAAACCTTTCTTTCTCCTTGGCTACCAACAAATATAGTACACCACTTTCTTCACTTTCTTTTAAGAATTTTGGCAAAGTAAGAAAATTGCTACCTTCCTCTTGTAAAGATTTTGGAGCTCTTTCCTCCTTCCATGGTAAAAGAACAATCTCTTTCTTTCCCATTCTAAAAGTGTAAGTATTGGTATGTCTATCATGAATGACAAGCCTATCATACTGCCATGGTCTTCCTAGGAGTATATGATATACATCCATAGGAACTACATCACACCATACTTGATCATGATAATTTTTACCAATTGAAAATGAGACAAGGAACATCCTATGATTTTTACCTCATTACCTTTCTTGAACCAAGCAATCCGATAAGGCTTTGGATGAGGCTCAGGTTGAAGCTTAAGCTTTTTCACCATTTCTTGAGAACCAATATTTTCGCAACTCCCGCCATCAATCACAATGATACACACCTTACCAAGAGCTTTGCATCGAGTTCTAAAAATATTTGATCAAAGCCAATCTGCTTCTGAATCTACTCGAGGAATAGTAAGAGCCCTTTGGATCATCAAACTTTCACCCTCCTTTGGTTCAACCTCCACATGCTCTACATCTTCTTCATCATAAATGGGCTGCTTTGAATCATCAAAATCTTCATAGTCATCCTCCTCAACAAGATTGACATGTGTGTCTATTTGCCTTTTCGGACAAGTGTTATAATGATGACTAGTTTGCCCGCACTTGAAGCAAGCATCAGAATTATTCGTATGTCTGGATTGATTTCCAATACGACCAATAAGAGTTGGCTTTGCAGGAGTCTTGGAATTTTCAAGAGGATTAAAATCAGCACCTCCACTACATGAAGAGTCACCTTTTTGATAAAACTTCGAACCTCCAAGAACTTCTTGGCACTACTTCAAGCAAGTTTAGCCTCCACCTTCAAGGCTAGTTGATAGGCATCATTAAGCCTCCATATTTGTTGCATATCGACTTCATCACAAAATTGGCATTCTTAGTCCCCCAACAAATCTTGCAACAAGTTGCTCTTCGGTTTCTTGAACATCATAGTGAGCCATGAGTTTGTAAAATTCTTCAGTGTAATCAATTACACTTTTTTAATCTTGACGAAGATTGCTGAATTGAGAAAAAGCTATATGAGCAAAATCCACCATCAGGAACTTCTCTTTGAGTCTAGTCTTCATTTTCTCCTAAGAAGAAATCTTAGGCTTCCCTTTTCAAAGTCTCATCTCTTGAGTTTTGTCCCATCATGTTGAAGCATAGCCACGAAGTCTTGTAGCCACAAGCTTCACATGTTGATTTTCTAGCGTCTCCTTGTAATAAAAGAATTTCTCTATAGCACTAAGCACTCAAGAAAATCTTCGGGTTGAAGGCAACCATGGAACTCCGGTAAGTTGATCCTTAAAGTTTCAAAATCACGATGAACATCCTTGGCAATGGCTCACGTTGATTGCCAAAAGGATTCACATCGGACTCGTCACTAGAAGACTGACGACTTGAAACACCACGCTCATGACGAGCCTCTTGGCATTCAAGACGCAAAGTGATTTGCTCAACTTGTCTTCATTGTGCTTGTAGTTCTTCATCTCTTTCATCTCTCTCGCCACCCATCAGGTTACCACATCTTCCTCTACCTCCTCGTGCTACCATGAGAAAGTGATTGAAGAAAACCCAAGAGCATAATTACAAGCTCTGATACCAAATGATGAGGGAAGGAAAGGAGATAGACAAAGAGAATTTGGAGAACACAACTCACAATGAGAGAAGGAGGATAAGAGAGCAAAGCTCTACTAAATTCTAATTTCAAATAGTGAATGTATTTTTTGAATTGTCTCCTTCTACATCACCCATCACATATTTATACTACTCCTTACATTAATTGTGCTACATATTTCAACGAGTCACATTAATTGCATTACATCTTTCCAAGAGTCATACTACAACTTCCCAAGAGTCTAGGCACAACTTACTAGTCAGAGCTCAACTTACTAGAAGTCTAGGTAAAATGAAAACATTAAAATGCTTTTGAAATACTAAAAACTTTTGATTTCCCAAGATTCAACTTCCCAATACTTTGAATCTCCAAAAGCTCAATCTTCAAAACTCAATTCTCTATGCATTAGTTGTCACATTCATTGGCACTACATCAATATTATTGGTGTTCTTTATCTTTACCTGTCTGGTAGGTTGGCGAACATTCTTAGAATCAGAGGTAAGATCGATGTGTTTGGGATCGGAAGCATGCTGAAATGGCGGACTTCAAAATTTTGTGACGCCTAAGAGAAGCATGAAAAATGAGAAATGTGGTGGAGCGAGATCCTCGAGACAAGCATGAAAAAATTTTGTGATGTTCATTTGGATTTGGTGACCCAGTCAAGCCTTTTGGTCTTGGAGGAGGAGGAATCAGCGGAAGAATTTCAAGCAGCCGGGCAGTCTATATCCGATGTCGAGCGAGTTTCTACAATTGCGATGGTGGATTTAAAAGCCATTCTCAACTGTATGATATCTTACGGTGCTAAATTAATGTAGGGAGGTAGAGATTATTGAAGACAAAGACATGAGGTTGAGTTGGCCTAGTAAGACATGTAGCATTAGCCGATTTGTGCATCTAGCATTAAGGGGGATGAAAAAATTGAAACGGAAGGACCGTTTTGTTACTATCACTTACCATACGGACGAATTTGTACAAACATTTACCATAGAGACTATTTTTTCAAAATGATATATAACAGGGATTGTTTGTATAATTATACTTATTTTCTGTTTCTCTTGTTATATCATCTATTTCTGACTCACGCGATGGTCCCTTGGAAAAACACCTTATCGGAAACAACACAATGTACCTAGATTCTCCTTGAACCACATGGTTACCAATAAGAGGAGGGTGTCAACAAGATTTTTATTGTTAAGAATAGGTTTGGTGAATGCCACACGTGTGCAGTGGGGGGGGGGGGGGGGAGAACCCGAAGACGTGGTGGAGCATTTGTTTTTCAAATGTTCCTTTTCTCCACGGATCTAGATTTTATTATTGGATCGATGTGGAGTGACCAAAACTCCATTCCAATGGAAGCTGTAATAGGATGGTTGGCAGCTAACATGAAAGGCAAAACGCTTATTGCAAGAATCTTTAGGGTCTTGTTCACGGTTGCAATTTACTACTTATGGAGGGAATGCAATCTTCGAATTTTTCAGGGCAAATCAACAATGACTCTTTCTTGATCTGCATGAAATCACTGTTACAGTCATAGCAAGAATAGACACTCTCTGACATATGCAGAGGACAAGCTACAACTTGCACTTGGCTAGGAGGTGGAATTTTTCGGATGATACTTTTACAGCAAGGCATAGTAAGGGCATACTTATACAACACTCTGTTTTTGCTATAGATTCTTATCTTTTCTTGCTTTCTGAGTTACATCTTATTGTGACTAGTTGATGAGTTTACGAAAGTTTTGCATTCTGGAGTTGTCATGGAGGAAGACCTTTGGTGCCAAAAATCTCGTTCGACTTGGCTTACCACGAGAGACCTCAATACCAAATTTTTTCATCTTTCTACGGTGATTTGGCAACGGCGGAACTCTATTGATTCCATTCAAACAGCGGCTGGGTGATGGTTGACCGAACGGCAGGATATTGGAGATTATTTTGTGAATCATTTTCGGGATACTTTTTCTTTTGATAATTTCGAATTTTCCCTGCTTGTGGAGGAATTTATTTTGCCATTGGTCTTATAGAAGGATAAGAGGTGGTTGACGGCAATCCTTTCTGAAGATGACATTAAGGCGATTGTTTTCCAAATTGGAGCCCATAAAGCTCCTGGGCCTGATGGTATGACCGGCCTTTTTTTCTAGCATTATTGGTTGATTGTGAACTCTGACTTCGTGAAGATGATGATCTTGTTTTTCTCCTCTATTTTTTACTTTGGGAGCTTAATCATTCCTTCATTGTGCTGATCCCTAAAAAGAAGAACCCCACGGCTTGTAACTGATTTTAGGCCCATCAGTTTTATCTAATGTTGCCTACAAAGTGATCGCGAAACTGATGGTTAATAGGCTTCGGCCGATTCTGCCTAAACTCATTTCCAACAACCAGGCCGCCTTTGTGCCCAGTCGCTCTATTCAGGAAAACTCCGTTTTGGCGCAAGAGCTTTTCCACTCTATGAAGCACAAATCTGGTCGTAAAGGAGTGATGGCGGTTAAGTTGGATATGAAGCATATGACCGATTGGAGTGTGGCTTTATTTTTAAGGTGTTGCGGTGCTTTGATTTTCCAGACCGCTGGATCCGGTGGGTGGAGCAGTGTGTTTCATCTGTGTCTTATTCCCTGCTGTTGAATGATTGTGCTTTTGGCTTGTTTCAACCTGGGAGGGGTGTTCGCCAGGGTGACCCCTTGTCCCCGTTCCTCTTCATTCTATGCTCGGAAGTCATTTCTTGACTTTTGGAACGTTCCATTGGTTTGGGTGTCATTCATGGTGTTCCGGTGGCTCGAGGTGTGCAACCGGTATCCCACCTCATGTTTGCCGACGATTTGATCCTTTTTTGCCTTGCAAACTATCGGGAGGCTAGGGAGCTTGCCAATGTTATGCGCTGCTATTGCTCATGGTCGGGGCAGGCTATAAATTTTCAGAAATCTTCAATTGCTTTTAGTAGAAATACGCATCCTCAAATCAAAGCGGTCATCCTTGCTGAGATGAATTTGAAGGAGATGTGGGGCTGGGAATTCCTACTTGGGGCTGCCTCCTTTCTTGCCTCGCTCTAAACGAAAAGCCTTTTCGGAAGTTCAAGAGAAGCTTGTGGGCAAATTAAAGGGCTGGAAGGCTCTGGTTCTTTCCCAAGCGGGCAGGACTGTTTTGCTGAAAAGTGTGGCTGCCGCAATGCCTTTATACCATATGTCCACGTTTCTTATGCCAAAGGCCTGGTGCGCAGATTTGGATAAGCTATTTAAGGATCAAAACCCCACCAAATCCGGGAATTTTAAGCCCAAAGCGTGGTCTTCAATCTGCCGCCCAAAGGATGAGGGAGGTTTGGGGCTTCGGCTTTTCTACGACATGAATTTGGCGCTTGTTTCTAAGCTTGGATGGCAACTCTATGACCAATCTTCTAGTTTATGGGTTCAAGCTTTAAAAGCAAAATACACTGGGGGTAGCCACCTTCATTGTGCTTCGGCCAAGTCCTCTGCCTCTTGGGTTTGGCAGGGCATTTGGACAGTGCGTACCCTCCTTGATCGAGGAGTGTGCTGCTTGGCTAAAGGCGGAGCTTCGGTTAGGATCTGGCAGGACCCCTGGGTTCCCTTGTTGCCTTCTTTTGGACCCAAGCCTGTTTAGATGGTTTGAATTGGTGGATGGTGAGGTTTCTTCTCAGACGGTGGACAGCTTATTTGACTTTGTGAATAATGCCTGGAATCTTCCCTTGCTTGCTGCCACCTTTGATGCTTTATCGGCAAAGGCCATTGCTACTTTGCCTCCCCTGGTTCAGATTCTAGGTTGACAGTGCTTATCGTATGACCAAACCTTGGACTATGCATGAGCGCCATCCTGTGCAGGGAAAGGAGTGGAAGCAGCTTTGGTCACTTCGACTCCAAGATCGCCTCAAGCTTTTCCTTTGGAAATGTCTCCAAGCTGCACTCCCCGTTAAAGGGCTCTTGGCCCCTTTCCTGTCGGCTGACAGTTCTATTGGTTGTTTATGCCCTCTATGTGGTTTGGAGATTAGACTTTTGAACACCTCTTCATGCGCTGTCAAATTTCTCGTTTTGTTTGGCATGATGCCCCCTGGCCTATTCACTTGGATCTTGTTGGTTCCATTCCTTTTCCTGTTTTGGTGCAGCGCTTGTTATTTCTTCATCGGTTCTTCAGGGTAGACAAGGCTTCTCTACATCAGTTTGTGTTGTGTGCTTCCTTGGTGTTGGATTCCATTTGGCATCTCCGCAACAACGCCGTCCACAACCAGGTGCAGCCTAACCCTCTGTCAATCCATATTTTTATGCTAGAATTAAGTATATTGAGCTTGATTACCATTTTGTTCGAGCAAAGGTGTCCCTCGGTTTTTAGATACTTGACATGTCTCCACCAAATGCAACTTGCTGACATCTTACCAAACCCTTTTCCAGGTTTGATTTTGAGCATTTACGGCCCAAACTCTGCATTGTTGCCAAACAAAATTTGAGGGGTACTAGCCATACAGATTCTGAAAAAGATTCAAATCCTTTATTAGTGCAGAAGATTTGATGATACTGCCACATCAATCTTTCAAGGTTCATCTCATGGAGGAAATGTTGCCAGGGATACGGAGCAATCAATTTATTTGAGGAATGTATATAAATGTTAGGATTCTCAGTAATTGTAGCTGATATATTTGAATTCCTTCTCTGTACAAAGACATCTATAGAAAGCAATACAGACCAAGTCACGCGATCTGGTGAGATTTACAACAATTCCATCATTTCCTTTTCTTTGATCAATTATCCATATCTACACAAATGATACAAAATCACTGACATCATCGCATCCAGCTACCTAATTCTTTCATAAGGATGAACTTGAGGTGTCAAAGAAAGAGGTTCTTTGCCTTTTGCTTGGTAGTGTAATTCGTGGTGAGCATTCTGGTAAGGCCGAAGTTTTAAGTAGTACAGAAGTCAGAGCCTGGTGAACATGATTTTCAAGACCTTGGCATTCCTTCAAGTTAATGTATTCAACTTTGTTGCAGTTGAAAGTGAACGCATTCTTCACTCGGCTTCCCAGGGTTGATATTTCCACCTTTACCGTCTCAAGTCGAAGGGAATCAATAGCCTGTCTAAGATCGGAGAAAAGCTGGGGTCGATAATCACAGCAGACAGAGGCCCTGTAAGACATTGTTCCTTCTTCTGCCCCATCATTACACGGTTCAACTCTCACTTCGTCTGCATCCATTGGAATGAGAAAACCTTGGCTTGCTTCGACTACTGCATTCTTCTTCAATTCTTTTATTTGGCTTATTACCTCTGCAAGCAATGTGGCTTTGTCCGTCTATGAGTAGCAGTTAAACCACTGGGTTAGAGACTAATTGAAGAAAATATATACCATCATCACTATTTCTTTTCTTTCCTTTAATTTCTATTTTTTTCCACACATACAACAAGAAAATAAATCAACTCAAGGTGTATAGTATTACGAAACAGAAATGGGCATGAAGACGAGAGAAAAAGTCACAATATATTTCTGATCGATCTTCTTTTTCTTACTAGTTCTCGCCACGATATTGGCTAGGCATAGCTAATAAACAAAATAAAAATAGGAGATATAAAGCTTTAAACATCCCTGAAAACTCCCTGTTTTCGGAAACACTAGGAAGCTAATTAAGCACCACACCAAATTCATTTAAATGTTTCCTTTTCTTCTGAAGTGCTCAAAGGTTTTTTAGGTTCACCAATTTATACGAATGTCCAAACCAATTATCCAAAAAAACAACCTAATAAAACCAGTGAAGAAAATGAATTGAATAGTGACGTATATATATTGGTACTAGTGTTAGCACTGGTAATGACCACCGTCGTAATAGTACCTTCTCAGTGCAGGGCACCAGCCCACGAAGAGTGGCTAGATGATCATTGATTCTCTCTCTTCTCTTTCTCTCTGCCTCACTGTGGCTCTTCAAAGCTGCCAAGGCCTTTCCCTCCGAGACCCCTTTCTTCCCAGATCTTGCCGGGGCCTCGACAAGCTCTCCCCTTTCACTATCCAAAACCAACGAGTGAGATAGCGCTGATTCACCTACCCCGTTTAGCCCTCCAACACTACGCGAAAACGGGTCGAACGGGGTCTCAAAATACGGGAATGAAGGATTGAGGTTATAAGCATAGAAAGGGTTTGAGGTATAAGGGTAAGAAGCCATTTCCGTCAAATATTTGAAAACTATGAACCGAAGCTTGAAGGTAGTATACCGGGTGGGTGAGCAGTTGGAGAGAGCCAGAAAAAGAGCCTTATGCTTTGTGGACAAGCAAAGTTGCTCAGAGTGGTCTTGGTAACGGTGGTGGTGTTGTCGTCGTTCTTGTTATAGGATGGGTCATATCTTCCATTAGGCTAAAGAGCATGAGTAGCGATGTTTGTGAAGGAGACGATCAGTGAGAAAAAATCAATATCAAATTTTTTCTTCTTGGTGGCGTTGAGCTGGAGCATTTTGAGATAATAAGGGTGCAAGGTTTTGGGTAACTGAGAATTTATAGGGAGAGAATTAATTGGTGCTACAAATTTAGCTGGGATTTTGATGCATGCCGATCGAAGAAAAGAGGTGGGAAATTAGAGAAAGGCCGCGTTGACGCAGAGTTTAGACGAGGAAGTTAGAAGGAAAATGGTTAGCGACAATGATTAATTGGAGATGAGGGAGGCACTAAGTTGTAGCACAAAGCATTAGTACATTAATTAATAGTTCCACTTTGTTAATATTATAGCAATTCAATAAAAAACAATGCACTAAAAATTGGGTTCTGCACGTCGTTATTACCTACGTCAAAGTGATTTAAAAGCATGAAAATCACAATGTTTTTTTTTTCAGATTATATTATTTATTTAAATTTTCTAATATAAAAGACAGCTCGTCTTGAAATACGAATTAAACACTTATTTTATATATTCCTTTTGAAACAGTAGTATACCAGAAGTTAATTAAAACAAATCATATTAGAAAATAATTCTCTAATAGAATATATATTTTATTTGCTAAGGTTCTATTTATTTTTCTATAAACCAATCGATTCAGTCATAAAACCGCTAGTTTAATTTGCAAAAGTCACCAATAGAATATGTACCGATGCTCATGAACATTGGGGGAAAAGATCATAAAAGGGTGGGTCTTCATATACAATAATCACAATTTATAGAACGGGCGGATTCAAACAATAATCAATTCAATAGTATATAAGGAAGAAAAAAAAATAGCTTTAGAGTCTGGAATCTACACACAACCACGCACATATATATATACATGAAATGACGTCGTTATATATACGTTGCAGGGGAAGAATATATATGCCAACCCATCATGACATAATTTTATTCTATGAACTGATCATGATAACATAAAATTGAAATTCTTTTATCCAAATGGTAGAGTAACCCAAATATATAGAAGATTATATTTGGAATATATATCATTTGGCCATATATATAACGATAAACATTAGGATGTAGAATCTAAAGAAACTCTTTGCAATAATGTTATTAATTTATGAGAAAGCGTTTTACCAATTCTCAGAGAAAATAAAAATGTTTTTTTCTTTTCATGAACAACTCCAATGTAATGTTGTGATATCGTTGAATTCCAATAATTAGAAGTTCTTTTATCATTGAATTAAAAAAACAAAAGGACTCGATCCTATTAGTGTTTTATTACAAAAGCTTTCTTTGACTTGTCCCGGCCTAGATGAGATGCAGCCCAACATGCCATCTAATTCCTTTGTGTTTGGGATGGAAAAATTATTCTAAGTCAACTTTTTGCCCTTCCCCCAAATTAATCAAGAAAAAAAAAATTAAACCCTCGATTTTTCTAATGCTTGAAAATAAATATGCCATTGTGTTACTCTAGGATATTGCCCTATCACATTAATTGTTTATCAGGTGCAAAGATAGCTATATATGTAATACATAAATTTCAGTGTGCTTTTAATACTATCCAAGGTCTAGCTTCTACAGCTCTTTTGTACTTTTTCCCTTTTTCTTGTTGCTTTTATAAGAATCTTGAATTTTATAAGAATCTACAAAAACCCACTTGTATGATACTGGTGAAGGAAAATATGTGTTCCTTGAACCAAGTGCAATGATCCTCTTTTTTATGACTTCATTAATCTTGTTTTATAATTCGGGCAAAAGAGACATAACCAAATACAACTACATAGGTTTTCGCATTCATTAATAAAAGATATTTAAATTCATTTATAAATGCTTTGGTCCCCATAGTTTTTCCCCACGCTCAGATGCATGAACAGCATTTAAATATTAGTCATTTCTCTGTAAGTAAGAGAATATATATACTATTCATTCCAACAGACATTGAAATTACAAAAATATTATAATCTAAAATATAATATTTATACTTTTAATTATTTAGACATTCACTCATCATGATATATTTTTTAAAATCTATATAAATCATCACGATAGCATGGGTACACAAGAACTTGTCATATTTTCTATGCAATATCTACTTATACTACATTCTTCCCATTTTCTTCCATCACATGATCCATGATGATCGACCATGCATTCTTCCAGACATTGTTGTTCACTATATTCGTTTCCTGTTTCTTGGGTTTTTTTTTTCAGATATTATAATATTTGTTGAATATTTCTACAAACCAAAAAGAAATATATATATAAAAAAAAAAAAGAATGAAAACTTCAATTTTGATTGGGGAAACACAACTTGTGAACTTGTAAAGTTCTCTAACGCCTAAAATTAAACTTTTGGTTTTATTTATAGCCATGTACGTTTCTTCTTCTTGATTTTCTATCCCTTCTCTTCTCGTTTTCCTTTAAAGTCTGTTTCCCAACATCGGAAAGCAATTAGTCTCAATGGAATGATGAGAAAGCTTGTCGACCACTTCAAGAATCAAATTAGATAAGACAACCCCCATCCAATATGGCTAGGAGCACTTAATCAATCTTGTGGCGTGAATTGGGCAGCTTTCTAAACTAAATTATGCTTGTTGGGGATTTGTATCTCTCAATTAGTAGTACTGTCTGATACATTGAACCTAACTTCAGTGCATGGATAAAGACCCATTCATTTGAATCATGTCCATTAGGGTACATTAGTCCATAAAATCGGAAACACTAATTAAAGAGGATTAATTTGGAAGTTCTACTTTCGACTGGCGCTTTTGGATCATGATGTACTTAATTAGGCCAAGAGACAAAAAATAGTTGGGAGGAGAATAGGACCAATAGCATTCTACCTAAACGACTTCCCATCGACAGAATATTCCAACCGTTAATTGAACCACGAGAGAAAAACAAAATTTTGCTTCTACATATACGAGCCAACATGATTTATGTGTATCTGAAGAATTTGTTTTTTAAAGGCGGGCTATATTGGTGGGCTTGCTTTGTCACTATCTGTAGCATTATCTGTATTCAGGCAACTTTGCTATAGATTATTAAACCAACAACATTTTTTTTTATCTCGTTTTATGCTTTTTTTATATTCAACCTTTGGAAGAAGCTGAGACAGTACTATTAGTTTAGAATTAATAGAAAAAATGTCTGCTTCTACATCAGTCCTCACCTAACTTTTAATCAATTAATTAAAACCATGTATTGGTGTTCTCTAATGTCACATAATTTTATGGGAAAGGGGAATGTATGATCAACCCACGCAACACCTTCTAAAAAGGACTAGTTATTGAAAGAGTGATGGAGTCTTAAACTTAAGGCTTTATTACTGTTACAATCCATGTGATATTAATTTTTAACAAATCAGTCTATGTGGTACAACTTTCAACAGGCGGTTCCTGTGGTTATTTTTCAGACATATGGGTCATTTTATCCACTAAAAATTAGCCGACTAATGGAAGACCAATATAGGATAGGGGTCGAGATATCCATTTTTGGAGTTGGATAGATTATCTCAAACCCCGCAAATTAGTAAGCTAACTTTTGGTGGACAGAAAAATCTATATGTCTAAAAAATGAACCACAGAGACTTGCACGTTAAAAGTTCTACACTAAGAACTGATTTGTTAAAAGTGAATACAACAAGGACTGTATCGATAATCAAACCTAAATTTAATCTCAGATCATTGATATACATATTTTAAAAGGAGAAATTGTGCTTTTTCATGGTTTGTGGCACAGTATTCTCATTCTATATATGGTTTCACAATTTAAAATACTTGCCGGGCTATGTCAAACTTTTTTTCCTTCGGCGCCAAAAACGAAAAAAAGCCTTGGAGAGAGACTGAAGACTGGGGTAAACTTTTCTTATGGTTAGTTAAAAGTTTTTGGCTCAATTACGCCTACCAATTAGCACTGTGATATGAAGAAAATACGTACGCTTATAAATATTATAATGGGCGCACATTTTTCTTTTAGATATCCAATTTTTCATTGACATTTTTATTTTTTTGTCAACCATCGCACATATTGTCATGTTTGCTAAATACCTTCATTTCACTACAGAAAAAAGCACCTATAGCGGCGGTTTCCGACCGCCGCTATAGGTGCCAAAACCGCTACTATAGGCTATAGCAGCGGTTTTTTAGCGGCGGTCTCGACACAGCCCTATAGCAGCGGTTATAGAGACCGCTGGTGAATACGTAGGCTCTATAGCAGCGGTCAGACCGCCGCTATAGAGCCAACCGTGTTTACGATTTTTCCGCAGACGTGCTGTAGCAACGGCCAATTGACCGCCGCTACAGATTGTAGCAGCGGTAGGCTATAGGGTTATAGCGGCGGTTACATGACCGCTGCTATAACCCTATCTGTTGGTTTCACCTATAACGGCGGTCAATGACCGCCGCTATAGGTTTGGTTTTTTTTTTCTATATTTTTTTCTTTTGGTTATATTTTCCTGCCATACAAATTTTGTTATAGATTTTAATTGATTAATGCAAACAAAGAAAAGTGTAATAAAACAAAATATATTTCATTATAAGCATGTCTTACAAGTTTTGCATCAAACAAAAATAAGTGAAGGGCATTTTCTCAATAGACTAAAAACTAACAAGTCATGACATTTAAGTACAAATAACTCTAAATTTAATCCTCTCCACCTTCAGCACCATCTGCTCCTGCACTTTCTGCGTCATCGGCATTGTCTGCTATTACAATATTGTAAAATTAACAAACAGTAATGACATGAACAAAGATAAAAGAGCTTAGTACATACTTAAAATTAAATTAATGGCAGTATTCATTTATGTTTGTATCTTACCAACACTCGTTTTCCGACTTGCATGAGATGATCTATGAATTGCTGGTGAAACGTGATTGTTATTGGCAACATCTTGGTATTGACGTTGCTCCTACAACAGTTAAACAAACATTAATTAACTACGAAATATACATAAATAGAATCAATAGTAATACTTGAGGATAAGTAAATAAAACTTTTACCCAAGCTTGTGCCATCATTTGTATTGTAGATTTGAGCGATGCTACTTCAGACTCCAACATCTGAACTCTATTTTCCATAAATACCGCTCTCTCGTTACTAGAGGATGTAGGCTGACTGGATCTTACGTTGGTGTTGGCAGGATGAGATGAAGGAGTTGGTCCTAATCCAACGCCGCGAATGCACCATGTCGTTCTGGACC
Source organism: Morella rubra (assembly GCA_003952965.2). Lineage (NCBI taxonomy): Eukaryota > Viridiplantae > Streptophyta > Magnoliopsida > Fagales > Myricaceae > Morella > Morella rubra. Next base: position 2,959,816 of record CM025853.1, on the reverse strand, counting down.
AATCACTTGTGCATATCGGTCAGATGGTGACCAACCGATGCTGCCATCCACTCTAAATTCATTGGAAGTTTGTGAACTTCCTGAATCGTTCAGTCCAATCTCCTCCATTCGCCTCTGAGAGAATACAACGTACAATTAAATTTTGAATTAATATTCGCACATTGAAATCAAAATTGATGTAATAATGACATACTATTTTCTCTGCTACGTCCGGATTTATTGGAGATCCGTCAGAACGCATATGGACAGTTTTATATAAATCCGCTCGATTGATTGGAACTTGTTTCTCTTTTTCCTGCATCACAAACACGAATTCGTGATGAAATTGTAAATTACAAATAAGAATGGCAATGATAAGTACTATACTATTAAAAAACTAATGAAAGTACTACATACCAATTCGTGAGCATAACGTGCGAAGCTCTTTGATCCTGCAGTGTGGACCGTCGTTTGGAGCGATCTATTTTGTTTTCCAGCATGACTTCGATGCTACATTAACATCAAGACAGTTAAAATTAATAAGAAGTTATATTCATAAAAATTATAATACAAATAAATAAATGTCATACCCGTCCTGCATCAGAATACCAAAAATCGACTAATTTGCAAAATTGCTCCAAATTAACGTCTGTTGGAGCATTATTTTTCACATACTGAGGCGTAAAGGCCTCATCAAAAAATTTCTGCTTTAAACTACACTTGTAGTTCCTCCATTTCTCTCCTAAATCTTTGAGGAACCAGCTCTTGACAATATCCCCCAATGGAGGCTCGGGGATTGTAAACCGTTTCTGCAAAATATACCCCAAGAGTTAGGTGCGTCAATTATTAAATTATATAGTTGAATAACAATTGTGACAAATAACCAAAATTATACCGTCATGAGGCTCCAACAGTCCTCTTTTATTGACAATGGGACTTTACGCCAATCCGCCGCATCTAGGGGGATTTGATTCGCAACACGGGCAAACAACCAGTGAATTTGTTAAATATTCCCCTTCATTACCCAATGGCTGCCCATTGCCATTGAATTGTACTGGAATCAATTCGTCTTCCTTCAGATTCCAGACGTCCGTCATCCGCGTGCCGCCACGCACTTTCCGGACTTCAGTATCACCTGCACATTTAGCATGTGAAACTAAATTGAGTAACATATTAAACTTAGATTATCTCTATTGTGGTTATGAACATACCAATTATTTCGTTATCGTTCAAAGATTGATCATAGTCGAACGATGGCATCGTAGCCTGTTCTGAAGGATGCGCAGGTGGCTGTGACGGCGTTGCTTCTTGTGATGCCGTTGCTTCTTGCGATGGTGGCACAGGTGGCTGTGATGAAGAAGATATAGTCCTGAATCTCTTCCTCGTCATTGTACCTATACAATATTTAAACATGCATAAAAGTGATTTCAATGTAAAATTTAACAATACAAAACACATTTCCTTAAACAAAACGTCAATAAAACGGATATATCGTAAATCTGAGCATGTAAAAAAAAATATTTCATGCACAAAAACAGAGAGATATTTGACATACCATAGGAAATTCCTGAGGTATATCTAGTGTTGTTCCTTCCACCTCATTTCTAAACCACGTCAAATCATCGTGTACATTCTCGAGGATTTGCTCAACGTTGAAATTGTAAGGTTCATTTTCACAGTAGTCATCTATGTCGTCATCATTACCAGCATCAAACACATCTCTTGGTTTGGTCTTGACAACTACTTCCCAATTTGGATGTCTTTCATCTGCTACATAGTATACTTGAGATGCTTGTGGTGCCAAAATGAATGGATCATCGCTTAATCGATCTCCAGTATGCACTAAACGCGAAAAATTAACAAGTTCGAATCCAAACTCATCAACTTTATATCCCCTACCAATAGCTGTGTCAACCCAATCACATTTGAATAGTACAAAACATTCTTCATCAAAATAGTTTAACTCAATGATACTTATAATTCGCCCGTAATATGTGGTGCCCCCTTCAACAGTCACACATACTCCACTATTTTGAGTTGTTCTGCCTATTTCATTGTCTTTTGTACGAAATTTCACACCATTATGTACATATCGGCTAAATGATCTAGCTTCGGGGTTTGGACCTTTAGCAAGCCATCGAACTCTATTTGGAAGTTGATGCTTCATCATCTCGTCCATATTTTGTACCTATTTTCCTCGAACAACAACTCAAGATTAAAACTAATTGTAAGTTTGAAAGTAATCAGCCAATACAAAACATTTTAAACATAACACATACATAGTTTCGAAACCAGTCACAAAATTCATCCCTATGCATCTTATCGATGACATAATCTGTTGGTCGACTACTACGGTTTCTTGCCTTCAATCGCTCCTTATGCATTCTACACATCGACAATACAACTAAAAAATTAATTTCATTCATCGATAAAAACATGCTCAATGAAAGAGTTAAAAGTCTAACATCACTTACGTGCGAATTTGAATTAACTCATCGCAATTAAAAAGGATATATCGATGAGCCTGCATGCATGTTTTCATATCAAGACGAACAAATGATATTCCTCCCATAGTATCGTCTACATTTCTTGGTGATCTATTAAAGATCGTTGGGACTGATTCTAAATATCTTGAACAAAATGTTAAGCATTCATCTGCTATATATCCTTCAGCAATAGAGCCTTCAGGTGCGGCCGTGTTGCGAACATAAGATTTGAAACGGTGCATGCACCTACATCAACAATATTAGACTTTATTAAATAAACACGTGCAAAGAAACGTGATGTAACATATCTCTATAATTAATATTACCTTTCAATAGGATACATCCACCGAAGTTGAACCGGTCCACCCATCTTACATTCTGCAACTAGATGTACGACCAAGTGCACCATAACAGTAAAGAATGCAGGCGGAAATATCCTTTCAAGTTGACACAATGTTATAGGGATTTGAGCCTCAAGTCGATCTAAGTCCTCTATCGTAATGTTTTGGAACAAATTTCTCTAAAGAAACATGACAATGAGATCAAAGGAGAACAAACCATGCTTGGCAATGATCTTCGTATTGCAATAGGCATCAAATGCTGCATCAAGATGTGACAGTCATGACTCTTCAAACCTATGATATTACGTTGTTGAAGCTTGACACAACGTGATATGTTCGAAGCGAAACCATCCGGAAATTTCGCATTCTTTATCACTTTTAGAAAGCATTCTTTCTCTTCGCGAGTCATTGAGTAGCAAGCACCAGGCAAATGAACCTTTCCTGCATCAGTGATCTTTGGATGGAGATCATGTCTTATTCCATGATTTGTAAGTCAAGACGTGCCTTATAGTTATCTTTTGTCTTCCCGTCCACATCTAACAATGTACCAATGATATTGTCCACTACGTTTTTCTCTATATGCATGACATCTAGATTATGGCGTAACATATTATCCTTCCAATAAGGCAATGTGAAGAAAATACTTTGCTTCTTCCATACACTTGACTCAAAATGTAAAGTACCCTGTAATTCCCTGAAAATGTCATCACCGGTCATAAAATAGGGTGGTGGAGTCATTTCATAAGTACCGTCAAATGATCTTTGATCTCTTCTCCACCTATGATTTAATGGTAAGAACCGTCTATGCCCCATGTAGCAAAATTTTCTACCATTATCCAACCACCGTGACCAAGTCTGATACATACAACATGGACATGCAAGACGTCCCTTTGTACTCCATCCAGAGAGGTCACCATATGCAGGAAAATCGTTAATTGTCCACATCAATGCCGCACGCATCTTAAACATATCTTTCGTAGCAATGTCATAAGTATCTAATCCAACATCCCACAACTCTTTTAACTCCAATATCAATGGCTCTAGATATACATCTATCTTGAAAGAAGGAGATTTCGGTCCAGGAATAAGTAATGACAACATTAAAGATGAACGTTTCATGCACATCCAAGGAGGCAAGTTATATGGTACTAATATCACTGGCCATGTGCTATGACTAGTGCTCATGTTCCCAAAAGGATTAAACCCATCCGCTGCTAACCCAAGCCTAACATTACGAGGATCAGAAGCAAAATCAGCATACTGTGCATCAAATGCCTTCCAAGCTTGACCATCGGCCGGATGCCTTAACAACCCATCATTTACACGTCCATCGTGATGCCATTTCATATGAGAAGCAGTTTTTGAGGACATGAATAATCTCTGCAAGTGCTGCTTTAAAGGAAACCACCGCAAAAATTTCGCCGGTTTTTTCTTGGATCTCTTGGATGATCCACCTTCATTCTGTGACAAAATATTTCCCTCCCCATTGCCCTTCCATTTTGATGCTCCACACTTTGAACAAACTTCTAATTTCTCATTCTCATTCCAAAACAACATACAACCGTTTGGACAAACAGGAATCTTTTCATATCCAAGTCCTAACCCTTTCATGTATTTTTTAGCTTCATAAGTGTCCTTCGGCAATTTCGCACCCGCAGGAGCATATCACCCAGTGTTTGGAGTAACCACGTAAAAGAGGTATTACTCCACCTCCCATGCACTTCAAATGATATAACTGTACAACAACAGTTAACTTACTAAATTTTATGCACCCTTCATACAAAGGATCGTCTGCATCTTTAAGCATGTCATAAAACTTTGCAGTATTTTCAGTAGGAAGTGGATCTCTTTGTTCTCGTACATTATGGGATTGTGTTTCCGGTACTAATGGAAATACCTCGTGTAATAGTTCATGCAGCCCAGATGATGGTTCACACATTTCATTATCTGCAACAGAAATAGAAGGATGACTAGATGCTGCCCTATCTCGCAATTCACCATGCGCAAACCAATAATCGTAACCCGGAGACATCCCATATTGGACCAAATGATCATGTACCGTACTGATGTTATACCTCTTGTAATTGACGCACTTTACACAAGGGCAACAAATTCTCTCATCACTACCCATACTCTTAGATGCAAAACCCAGAAACTCATTGACTCCAACACATATTCACTTGTCCCGCGTTTCTTTTTCATCCAACTCTTGTCCATGAGCGACAGTAATAACTATATGAAATGCAACAAAAAAGATTATGCATCATTTTAATGTTCATCACATTTTATCAAGATTTTTCAATAAAACTAACATAAATTAATAAAACAACACACATAAATACCAACAAAACTGTAATTAAACAGCATACGACATTGTTAAACTTAGAGATCCCTCCGTAAAGAGGACTGGCTTCGTTTCACCTCAGGTTAGACCTCCAACGTCAGTGTAGAGGTATCCACCAGGAAGTGATCTCAAAAGTTAAAACATAAATAAACAAACAAACATTAAATATTGAATAACACAAACTTTGTCCTCCAATCTCCAACAAAAACACATAACGAACATCATATAACAATTACCCCTCCAATCTCAATAAACTCCACAGAACCAACAACAAATAATAGTTAGCCCTACCCTCCGCCTTCCAACAAAACCCACAAACACCAACATCTCCAATAAACTCCACAGAACCAACAACAAATAAAAGTTAGCCCTACCCTCCGCCTTCCAACAGAACCCACAAACACCAACATCTCCAATAATAGTTAGCTCTGCCCTCCGCCTTCCAATAAAATCCACAAACTCTAATCTCTGAAAAAAAAAAGGAAAAAAGAACAAACAATAGTAATTGACGAAGAGATTCAAAATACCACTGACCTGTGAAAGAGTAATATGTTATCGGCAAATCACCTAGTGTCCCTCAATCACAGTTACGAAAACCACTGTAGTTGAGACTATTGAGTTCAACTATCAAAGAAATTTGAAAAATAGATTTTTAATAAAGATACCTGGTCCAAAAAAAAATAGTAAAAATAGCGGACTTTTGGACATCAATAAATTCATACATTCCAATTCATATTTTTCAGCAACCAATTCATATTCATATATTTTCAGGGCCAATTCATAAATTTTCAGCATTCCAATTCATATATTTCCAATCAATTCATACATTTCAATTCATATTTTTCAGCAACCAATTCATACAAACCAATTCATATATTTTCAGCAATAAATTCATACATTCCAATTCATATATTTTTAGCAACAATTCATACATTTCAAAAGATATATTTTCAGCAACCAATTCATACAAACCAATTCATATATTTTCAGGAATAAATTCATACATTCCAATTCATATATTTCCAGCAAAATTCATACATTTCAATTCATATTTTTCAGCAACCAATTCATACATTCCAATTACTATTTTTAAGCAATCAATTCATATATTTTCAGCAACCAATTCATATAATAGTATAATACAACAAGTCAACAACCAATTCATAAGCCAACACTCCAACAAAACCAATCTCCAATCTCCAACACAACAGAACCCAATAATCCAATTCGTAAGCCCTGACCTCCAATCTCCATATAATTAATTTCATTCATATTTTATAAAATACGAAAATATACATTGAGTCTAAGTCACTGACCTGAACAGCAATGCAAAACCAACACAGTTGAATTATTTCGTGAAGTTCGAATGGGGGGAGCTGAAATTTGCGAAATTAAAAGGGGGAGGAGATTTGAAGTTCGAATGGGAGGTGGGGGGCGCTGAAATTCGCGGAGGGGGTAGGGGGGTGGCTGAAATTCGCAGAGGGGGCGGGAGGGAGATGAAACTCGGAGGGGGCTGAAAATCGTGGAGGGGGCGGGGGGAGCTGAAATTCGCCGAGGGGGCCGAGGAGGGGCTGAAATTCGCGAAGGTGGGGGGGGGGGGGGAGCTGAAATCGCGAGAGGGGGGGAGGGGATTTCCAGTTTGATTTGGGGGGGCGGGGGGGCTGTTGAAATCGCGAATGGGGAAGGGGGGGTCTGAAATCGCGAAAGGGGAAGAAGGGGGGGGGGGGGGGAAAAAAAAACAAAAAAACGCTATAGCGGCGGTCACTGACCACTGCTACAAAGTGATTTAGTTGCGATTTTCATAAAACCGCCGCTACATGTCGTCTATAGCGGCGATCACTGACCGCCGCTATAGTGACCACCGCCATATGTTGTATATAGCGGCGGTCAGTGACCGCAGCTATATCAACCGCTGCTATCTTGTCTTTATAGTGGCGGTTTATGACCACCGCTATAGGGGTATTTTCGGTCGCATTTGAAATAAACAACCGGGATATAGGGTATATAGCGGCAGTTTTGGTGACTACCGCTAAAAAGACTGCCGCTGTAGACCTGTTTTTTTGTAGTGTTTGCATCTTGGTATATATATTTATAAAGTCGTTCTATATGAATGATAGAATTTATTATTTGTACATTTTTTACACTTATCTAATATCTACATAGAAAGTTTATTGATTAGAGATATCCATTTTTACTTCTATTTTTACTTCTTTCTTTCTTTTCTTTTTTAACTTTGACACATATTTGTCATGTTTACTAGATTCCAGCATCATTTGCATATGGGGTGTAAAATACAATAGATATCCTTATCTATGAATGATAAGATATAAATGGTTTAATCCCACTTCCTATAGGTATTGTCCTTTTGAAAAGAAACCACTAGTTTCATTTTTTTAGCAAGAGAGTTTTATTACTAATGGAAAAGGAAAAAGGTACATAATCGGAAGACCAATCTAAACCTGATAGAGTTTGAGGCCACAAAGCTCCACAATCTCAATAATGGCAAAATTCCGTGTCAAATTTGATTTGTAATTTGAATTGTTTAGATAAGTTTTGTTTAAGTGTTCAAGATGTCTCTTGAAGAAGATAAAGGTTGAAGAGTGTTTGAATTATGAAGATAAGGTTGAAGAATGTTTAAAATTTGAAGAAGTTCAAATTCATGGAGCAGGACCCATTCCTAAAATATCTCAGAGTTATCTCTAGAATGTCATTTCTCCCTACCTTAGCCCTACCGTGGCTCGAGTGAAAAAGGTGCAATTTTATACATATTAATTACGCCCTACCTTGGCCTTACCTTGGCTGGAGCTAAGTCACTACAAATTCTTAGAGAGTCATTTCGACCTACCTTGGCTCGAGCGAAGTAGGCCGAATTTGAAATTTTAACGACCTTTTTCAGTCCTTTTTGAATTAGAACCCAACCTATTTTATTTATGCCTTCCCCTCATCGCATAGCATTTCTACAAAAGTAACAAGAATTATTTGTGGTTTTTATGGCTTAGATAAATGCTTTAGTTAGGGTCTAGAACTTTCTATCAATAATTCTTATGGAGTTTGGAACATGAGATTAAGTGTGCTATCTTGCTGATTCAAGATTTTGGTCAATGTGATGCAAACACATCCATAAGTTATGTTTACTTCCAATAGTGGTTTTAGCTCTTAGGTTACAGAAAGTGAGGCAAGTTCTAGCAACTGTCAATGTTTATTCGATTTCACAGCCTACATGAAGACCTCGTACACCGAACACAATTTTGGACATCGATTCTATAGTTTTCCGAACTATAAGATTAAACGCGAGTGTGAATTTTTTGCTTGGATTAATCTTCCAATGTGTGAATACGGGGAAATGGTATTGAAATGCATGTGAGATAAGTAAGAATGTTTAAATGTCGACCAAAAGGACATTGAAAGCCTGGAGGAGGAGATTGAAAGCCTGAAGAAGGAGAATTTCAGCATGAAGAAGGTGATTGAAAATTTGAAGGAGGAGGTTCAAAGCCTGAAGGAGATTGAAAAATATCGCACTCTTGTGAAGAAGTATAAGCTCGTTGTGTCGGTGCTGTTAATTCTTGTAGTAGTTCTTTTGCCTAGATTGTGCTGCTATTTGGGCAGACTTACAACTTGCAGAGACATAGAACCTCTAAGTTTGCTTGGAAATCTTGATTCAGGACTGCTCTTGATCTCCACGCACAAAGCTTGTGTAATCAATGGCCATAGCTGAAACCTTCAACCATCATTCTTCAAAACATCTAAATCTTCACACTCTAAGGTGGTTTTTGGGGGTTGGTGATCAAGAAGGCGGTCTTTTAGAGATTCTTACATTCAACAACAACAGTATTCTAATCAATCATTAAACGTACATAAAAACTAGAGACAAAGGGGATTTTCGGTTTCTTGGAGCTTCTCTCTCTAGATCTGTAAAAAGTTGTTAATATACGATCCTTCGTGTTTGTGACAATTTCCGAAAGGTTTTGTTCAGCCCAGGGGCGAGGTCACTTGCCACGAGGCTTTTTCTTACGTTTTAAAACGAAATTTGAATGCACAGAATAATTCTATCATGACAGTTACATATCTGACTGTGACTGACTCCATCTGACTATGGCTCATTTCCAACTTTCATTTAAGATGTCACGTCACCAACACTTTGAGGAGTTGTTTGATTGCCACAGTTTTGGCACCCCAAAATTTTGGGCCTGATTAAAAAAACTATAAAATAATCTCTCTTTCCATCAAATAATTCTTTTTCATTATAATTTTCATTCAAATTTTCTCTCTCTTCACTTTTTACCAACTCCCATAAAACTATTTTTACTTTTTCACCAACCTCATACCCCAAAATTTTAACAAGCAAACACCACTCAATCTCATGTACACTATAAACACATCACAAACATGCCAATCATGTATGTTTTAACAAATGTTCTCTTCATCTTCAGTAGTACGTGGCTGATACCCATTAGTTGCATCATCCTCTCTATCTTCAAACACGTCCACTTCCCACTAACGACTTGATACCAAAAAGAATCAGGTGGTAGACTTTTAGGAGGTTTTTCTTCATTTCAATTACTTGTTTCCCTTTGTCCATGGCCCCTTTCTTCACAACAGGCATCTTATACCTTTTCCTATTCTCTTGGTCATGGCCAGCTTCATCTCCGAATGCAACCACATACAGAATGATTGTATTATGACCTTTATGGCAGGTCACCATCTCCAACAAGTCCATATTTGATGATATCAGCACCAACCCATCATCAAGTGACTTTGCTGGGTGAGCGTAGTACATCAAGTCACCATGTGTGTATCCATACTCAATACATATCGCTTTCCAACTTAAAGAATGAGAGGCAGTCCATATCTCATGGCTCATGGTGCAACTCCTTGCCTCCAATGTACTCAGTGTGTGGCATCCTCTGAAACCTTTCTCCATAGTTTATCTCAAACAACACAACTTCATTGCTCATTATTTATGAACTTGGTAGATTTGAAGAGCAAAAACAAGCGTTAAACAATGGAGATCCTAATGTATGTACTTCAAATCAAACAGCAAGTACGAATTGAATGTCAACTTATAGATGGTATCAACTAACACAAATACTGCATAAATAAAACAGCAAGTAGAAAATTACAAGGTATAACAGACATATACTGCATAGTAAGTATGGTTTGAATGTCAACTTATAAATGGTATCAACTAACACAAATACCCAGACAAACCATATAACAATATAACAGAAGATGTTGCACAGTAAGTATGGATTGAATGTCAACTTATAAATGGTATCAACTAATACAAATATTGCATAAATCAAACAGCAAGTAGAAAATCACAAGGTATAACAGACATATACCCATACACACAAATATTGAATGAAGAAGAACTAAGATTGGTCAGCAGCAAGAGCTAAGGCAAATAAAAAAGGTTTTAAGTTTGAAAATTTATTATATATAATTGGGATTGTTTAATCTAGCCTCAAGGTAATGTACATTAAGCCAAACATATGTGTCTGAGATTGTCTAGACCATCCAAGTTTACATAATAAAAAATAAAACAACAAACATATAAGTCATATTCCAACGCGTACGTGACTGAGATTGTTTAAACCACTATAGCAAACATTATCCAGCATGTAATGTACAATCATATAATACATGGGAGCATTTCAAATTATGAATCTAATCTTATTTGAAAATCCAACTTTACATATAACTCTGCTTTGACAAACCAACTTCACACACAAGATCCTTTTTTGTTTCACATTCATTTAAATTATATCAAACTAAACTATTAGCAAAGGAAGCCTTCTAAAAGTTACATAGGGTAGAGAATTGAGAATTCCATGCACTAAATGGAAGAGATTCTAAGGACCTAATGTGGGAATTTATATCACGCATTTTCTTAGTAGTAATTGTTTTGTTTCAAAGTGTTTTGTATGTTTCTTAACTCGTTTGTCTAGAATTTTAAGTGTCTTTTACATTTATTTAATTCTTAAGAATTTCTAATGTTTGCAAGTATTTAATTATTCAATAAGGTTGAAATTGAGCTGATGGAGAAGAGCAAATTCGGGCTAAGCCAAGAAGCAAATCCTAGTTGAACTGGTCTAGTAAAAACAGAACACTGTTCGATTTTTGGATTCTAACTGGAGCTACAGACCTCGAATTTAGGTGTCGTTTTACTTCTTGGAAAGCTAAGATGTAGGCCTAAAACTTATATGAAGAGCACAAAAACCCAGTTATGCCATTTTGAAGTTCCAAATCTAGAAAAAACGGAGAAGTCCGAATCTGTCTAAAATTTACTGCAGCCCAGACCCTATTTCAATTTTTGGCCTCTATCTAGAGTTCTAGAAGTTAGAAAAATGCAAGCCCAGATGCATTGGAAAGCTGAGAATGAGATTTAAAACTTTTGTGAAGGATCAAACCAAATTATGACGTTTTGATGCTCTAAATTGAGCTGGATGTTGGGTAATAAAATCAACCTAGAAATTTGGATTTCAATTCTATTTTCAAATTTGAAAGAAAATTTGTTTTGAAATTTGAAAAGTAAGATCTCTTTTAAAATTTCAAAAGATTCTGTTTTATAATTTGAAAATAGATTTTGTTTTAAAATTTGAAAGGAGAATCGATTTTGGATGGAATGGATTTCAACATTAGATGGAGGAAGAATTTGTAAGGAAAAAAGACATTAAAAAAAAGAAAGAGAAGATATTCAGAGGAGACATGTTGTAGATGAGAATTTCTGCAATTTCAAAGTTTTTCTTCTTTCTCTAGTTTTTAGTTTTTGAATTATTATTAAGGATGTTAAATTTGAATTTATCTTTGA